>WNWK01021650.1:0-33790 GCA_009830355.1 Cherax destructor
TATTTCCTCTGTGAACACCTCTTTGAATCTCATGTTGAGCTCCTCACACACTTCGTGGTCATTTCTTGTGACCTCCCTCCTTCCTTCCTCAGCCTGATCACCTGGTCCTGACTGTTGTTCTCCTCCTGATGTGGCTGTACAACAGCTTTGGGTCAGATTTTGCTTTCGCTGCTATGTCATTTTCGTATTGTCTTTGGGCTTCCCTTCTTACCTGTGCATATTCATTTCTGGCCTCTACGACTGCTCTCTTATTCTCCTGGTCCTTTGCCTTCTATACTTCTTCCATTCCCTGGCACACTTGGTTTTGGCTTCCCTGCACCTTTGGGTGAACCATGGCTAGTTTATTGTGCACCTCCTATCCTGTGGATGGTAATGGCTAGTTTATTGTGCACCACTTATCCAGTGGATGGTAGTGGCTAGTTTATTGTGCACCACTTATCCAGTGGATGGTAGTGGCTAGTTTATTGTGCACCACTTATCCAGTGGATGGTAGTGGCTAGTTTATTGTGCACCACTTATCCATCCTGGGGATAGTAGTGCAAAAACCTCTAGACAGACGAGAGGTGTAGGAATTAGGCCCCAAAGGGTTAACAGAAGTACACTTGGGTTTATATTTTCACTTATCTGTTACAATTAAATGTTGTATATTTGATTAATATCTTACTTTCATTCACAAGATATCTTGACATGTAAGTTATAATACTATCTTTATATTCCTCAATAATCAAGTGTTGAAGAAATTGACCATACTGTGTCTGCCAGAAGTACTTGTAACCAAGCCTAAGCCAGGCTACTACATACTGTCTGCCAGAAGTACTTGTAACTAAGCCTAAGACAGGCTACTACATACTGTCTGCCAGAAGTACTTGTAACTAAGCCTAAGACTGCTCAGAAGTACTTGTAACCAAGCCTAAGCCAGGCTACTACATATTGTGTCTGCCAGAAGTACTTGTAACCAAGACTAAGCCAGGCTACTACATACTGTGTCTGCCAGAAGTATTTGTAACCAAGAATAAGCCAGGCTACTACAACATCAGCGTCAACATTGCAAGTCGCTCCATTAGGTACTTATCTACGCTCATGTTATCGTAGTGGATGGTACTTCTACACAGGCGTCTAACTGCATTCCTATAACATTAAATTACATTATTTATTCCTCTTCTAATATTCCTAATGCTATATACACACACCGTATTCTACAGAGGACTGTACTCTGACATTCACTTATCCAGGAGAGGTAATACCAGCTGCTCTAAGTTACATCAGTCATCAGTTCACAGCTATATCAGCCTGGGGAAAATGATGGCTGGTTACATTTGCTCTTGAGGAAACATAAATGGTGGTTTTTAGGCACCATGATGGTAATGCTGGAGCAGTGGTAAGAATGAATGGGAGAGTGTTGGTACCCGGGTGAGGTCGGTATTCTTGGGGTGAAATCTAATTCCAAATTGTCTATGAAGAACCTCGTTGTAAATCTTGCAAACAAAGCGGCCAGGAAAGGTTGCAAGACTCTGTATGAGGCACAAGTATGCTCACATCTTGAGTATGCTCCACTTTCTTGGATTGCCCCCTTCAAATTCAAATTCAAATTCTTATTACATGTAATACAAGGTGGGGGTACTTATAGTTATACATTAAAGTTGATATTACAAGATGGCCAATAATATGCCTAGGTATGCCTAGGCTTTTCTACCTGGAGTCTACCTGAGAGAATTCCAGGGGTCAACGCCCCCGCGGCCCGGTCCGTGACCAGGCCTCTTGTTGGACAGAGCCTGATCAACCAGGCTGTTACTGCTGGCCGCACGCAGTCCAACGTACGAACCACAGCCCGGCTGATCAGGTACCGACTTTAGGTGCCTGTCCAGTGCCTGCTTGAAGACAGCCAGGGCTTGTTGGTAATCCCCTGATGTATGCTGGGAGGCAGTTGAACAATCTTGGGCCCCTCACACTTATTGTGTTGTCCCTCAACGTGCTAGTGGCACCCCTGCTCTTCATTGGGGAATGTTACATCGCCTGCCGAGTCTTTTGCTTTCGTAGGGAGTGATTTTTGTGTGCAAGTTTGGTACTAAGCCCTCGAGAATTTTCCATGTGATATAATAATGTATCTCCCGCCTGCGTTCTAGAGAGTACAGGTTTAGGAACTTCAAGCGTTCCCAGTAGTTGAGGTGGTTTATCGCACTTATGCGTGCAGTGAAGGTTCTCTGCACATTTTCAAGGTCAGCAATTTCACCCGCCTTGAAAGGTGCAGTTAGTGTGCAGCAATATTCCAGCCTAGATAGAACAAGCGATCTGTAAAGTGTCAACATGGGCTTGGCATCCCTGGTTTTGAAGGTTCTCATTATCCATCCTGTCATTTTTCGAGCAGATGCAATTGCTACATTGTTATGGTCCTTGAAGGTGAGATCCTCTGACATGAACACTCCCAGGTCTTTGACATTAGTTTTTCGCTCTATTGTGTGGTTGGAATTAGTTTTGTACTCCGATGAGATTTTAATTTCTTCACGTTTTCCGTATCTGAGTAATTGAAATTTCTCATCATTGAACTTCATATTGTTTTCTGCAGCCCATTTAAAGATTTGGTTTATGTCTGCTTGGAGTCTTGCAGTGTCTTCAACGGTGGACACTGTCATACAGATTCGGGTGTCATCTGCAAAGGAAGACACAGCACTGTGGCTTATATCCCTGTCAATGTCTGATATGAGGATGAGGAATAGGATGGGAGCAAGTACTGTGCCTTGTGGAACAGAGCTTTCACAGTAGCTGCCTCAGACTTTACTCTGTTGACTACTACTCTTTGTGTTCTATGTGTTAGGAAATTATAAATCCATCTACCAACTTTTCCTGTTATTCCTTTATCACGCATTTTGTGTGCTATTACACCATGGTCACACTTGTCAAAAGCTTTTGTAAAATCTGTGTATAACATCTGCATTCTGTTTATCTTCTAGAGCATCCAGGACCTTGTCGTAGTGGTCCAGTAGTTGGGACAGACAGGAGCGGCCTGCTCTAAACCCATGCTGTCCTGGGTTGTGCAATTGATGGGTATCAAGATGGGTGGCGATCTTGCTTCTTAGAACCCTTTCAAAGATTTTTATGATATGGGACGTTAGCGCAATTGGTCTGTAGTTCTTTGCTATTGCTTTACTGCCCCCTTTGTGGAGCGGGGCTATGTCTGTTGTTTTTAGTAGCTGCGGACGATCCCAGTGTCCATGCTCCTCTCCATAGGATGTTAAAAGCATGTGATAGGGGCTTCTTGCAGTTCTTGATGAACACGGAGTTCCATGAGTCTGGGCCTGGAGCGGAGTGCATGGGCATGTCATTTATTGCCTTTTCAAAGTCATTTGGCGTAGTGATGATGTCAGAAAGGCATGCGTCTGTCAAGTTCTGTGGCACTCTCATGAAAAATCATTTAGGTTTTCGATTTTCAGTCTGGTTAGTGGCTCGCTAAAGACTGAGTCATACTGGGATTTAAGTAACTCACTCATTTCCTTGCTGTCATCTGTGTAGGACCCATCCGGTTTAAGTAGGGCCCAATACTGGTTGTTGTTCTCGACTTTGATTTTGCATAGGAAAAGAAATACTTAGGGTTTCTTTCAATTTCATTTATGGCTCTTAGTTCTTCCCGTGTCTCTTGATTCCTATAAGATTCCTTTAGTTTTAATTCGATGTTTGCTATTTCTCTGACTAGTGTCTCCTACGTATTTCAGAGATATTGGCCTCCTGTAGCCGCTCCGTTATTCTGTGCCTTCGCCTGTATAGGGAGCGCCTCTCTCTTCTAGTTTGCATCTTCTCCTCCTTTTCCTTAAGGGAATTTGCCTTGAGCAAACCTCAAGTACCACAGAGTTAATTTGTTCAAGACATAGGTTGGGATCCGTGATGCTTAGGCAATCTTCCCAGTTTATATCATTTAGGACTTGGTTTACTTGGTCCCACCTTTTGTTTTTGTTATTGAAGTTGAATTTGGAGAAAGCTCCTCATGGCTGATCACATTTTGTTGATCTGGAGCTCCCGCATGCATGTCTGGACCTCTATTATGTTGTGATCTGAGTATATTGTTTTTGATATGATGACATTTCGTATCAGATCATCATTGTTGGTGAAGATGAGGTCCAGCGTATTCTCTAATCTTGTGGGCTCTACTATTTGCTGGTTTAAGGTGAACTTGGTGCATAGATTTAAAAGTTCATGCATGTTTGAATTTTCATCTGAGCTGCCTCCTGGTGTTATCTCTGCTACCACATTGTTTGCAATGTTCCTCCATTTTAGGTGCCTGAGGTTGAAATCCCCCAGTAGCAAGATGTTGGGGGCAGGAGCTGGAAGATTTTCCAGACAGTGGTCAATTTTCAGAAGCTGTTCCTGGAATTGTTGGGACGTTGCATCCTGGGGCTTGTAGACAACCACGATGACCAGGTTTTGATTCTCGACCTTTATTGCTAGTACTTCAACTACATCATTTGAGGCATTTAGTAGTTCTGAACATATAAGTGACTCTGTGATATACAGGCCAACCCCCCCTTTTTGCCTATTCACTCTGTCACACCTGTATAGGTTGTAGCCCGGGATCCATATTTCATTGTCCAAGTGATCTCTTATGTGGGTCTCTGTGAAAGCCGCAAACATGGCATTTGACTCTGTAAGCAGTCCACTAATGTAAGGTACCTTGTTGTTTGTTGCTGGCTTTAGACCTTGTATATTAGCAAAGATGAATGTAGTTGGATTGGTGGTATTGGTGGTATGGGGGGGGTCTTTTTTTCCTGGCTCTAATATCTGTTGTAATGGAGTGGAAGCCAGTGGAGGCAGTCTTATGATAGGTCTTACTCAATAGCTATACAATGGATATACAGATTGTAAGGTTAGGTTAGGCTTACAAAATTTAGGTACTGGAATTTAAACATTGAGAATTTAACAATTAGTATAAAAAGTTAGCAATTAGTTTATATATTAATGATAAAGGTGATATATTGGCATAATATAGTTTCTATATTGGAGTATCTTAGGCAAACTTATGACTAGCTTAAGTATTATGGAGCAATAATTGTATTAGAATTTTGGTTAGAACTGTGCAAATTAAGGGGAATCACAGATATCAATAAGTGTATTTTGCTGTGGTTAGTAATGTGAAAATTAAAGAGAATCACAGATATCAATAAGTGTATTTTGCTGTGGATATGTGCAAGATAAAGTAGTTTTCGTATGGTTAACTACCGGTTGGGTGCGTAAGTGAGATAAGATGTTTTTTAACGGTGCTTTTGAAAATGGAGGTTGTGTCTGCAGTTCTAGAGTTTTCAGGCAGGGAGTTCCAGATTTTAGGCCCTTTTATGCGCATTGAATTTTTGTATAGATTTAGTCGGACACGGGAATGTCAAAGAGATGTTTATGTCTGGTATTATGTCTATGGGTCCTGTCACAACTGTCAAGAAAGTGTTTTAGCTCAGGGTTAAAGTTGGAATTAAGGGTTCTATAAATGTAGATAGCAGAGTAGTAAGTATGGATGTTCTGGACAGTGAGTAGGTTTAGGTCTTTGAAGAGTGGGGGTGCTGCCTAGCGTTGGATTGTGTGATAATTCTTACTGCGGCTTTTTGTTGGGTTATTATTGGCTTTAGGTGGGTAATTGCTGTTGATCCCCATGCACAAATGGCATATGTGAGGTAGGGATATATGAGTGAGTAGTATAGTGTGAGTAGGGCTGATTGTGGTACATAATACCGTATCTTTGAGAGGATCCCCACAGTTTTGGACACTTTCTTTGTTATGTGTTGGATATGGGTGCTGAATTTCAGGCTGCTGTCAAGGTGAAGGCCCAGGAACTTGCCTCGTTATGTCTAGCAATAGGTGTAGAGTTGATCTTAATGTTTAATTGTGGATCATCTGTTCTGTTGCCAAACATAATATAGAAGGTCTTATCAGTGTTGAGTGTAAGTTTATTGGCAGTCATCCATGTTGATATTTTTATTAATTCGTCGTTAACAATGGTATTAAGCGTGGCAAGGTTTGTGTGGGAGATGACATAAGTTGTATCGTCAGCAAAGAGTATTGGTTTCAGGTGTTGTGATACATTGGGAAGATCATTGATGTATAAGAGGAAGAGCAGGGACCAAGGACACTTCCCTGCGGTACGCCGTGTCTAGTGGTAGTGTCGTGGAGGATGTGTCTTTAATAGTGACATACTGGTACCTATTAGTGAGGTAGGATTTGAGGTATGCTAGTGCATGACCTCTTATTCCATAGTGGTCAAGTTTGTGGAGTAGGATGCCGTGGTTTACTGTGTCAAAAGCTTTCCTTAAGTCAATAAAAAGTCCTAGTGGATATTCCTTATTTTCAAGTGCTGTGTAAAGCAGGTCTATCATTTTTACTATTGCATCGTTAGTGCTTTTATTTTTCCTGAAGCCAAATTGGCAGGGGTTGAGTATGCTTTGTGTCGTTATAAACGAGTATAATCTCTTGTGCACAAGTTTCTCGAATATTTTGGATAGCAATGGTAGATTTGATATAGGCCTATAGTTATTTACGTCTGTAGGGTCACCACCTTTGTGTATTGGTGTAACCCTTGCTGTTTTGAGTAGTGTTGGGAAGGTGCTAGATTCTAATGATTTGTTAAAAAGTGAAGAAATAGGATATGAAAGGACATGAGCAGCTCGTTTGTATATTAAGGGTGGAACTTGAGACAGATGTCCTGATTTATTTTTAAGTGACTTGATTATCATGGAGACTTCAGTGGGTTCTGTAGGTGCAAGATATAAGGAGGATGGGAAATTCCCATCTAGGTAATCACTTGCTCGGGTATTGGTATCTGGAATTTTACTGGCAAGATTTGATCCTATAGTTGAGAAGAAGTCATTTATCTTGTCACATCTACGACTTCTGACGGAATAGAGAACAGAGCAAGACGACTCATCTCTGGCCTGGACCCGCCTGGACAGATCTGTCATCTCGGCAAAGCCTTCAGCACCGCAGGGATGTGAGTGATCTAACTCTTATATACAAGGCCAATGTTGTGAAGGTACTGCACATGATTCCACTCCGCGACAGCTAGAAGACAGCGTCTACACCACAAGACGGGCAGCAAACACCAAGTACACTTTGGTTGTACCATTCTCAAGACCATCACTTCATCTGAGATCATTTATTCCTAGAATGACTCGTGTCTGGAACATGTTCGTGACTCGTGTCTGAAACATGTTCGTGACTCGTGTCTGGAACATGTTCATGACTCGTGTCTGGAACATGTTCGTGACTAGTGTCTGGAACATGTTCGTGACTTGTGTCTGGAACATGTTCGTACAGCATAATGACATCAATGACATAGTTGATCAGATGAAATCACAGATGATCCCAACTTCATCTTATTTCCTATTTGTACGTCTCATAATATAAAGGCTTTTAATTTAGCTGATGTAGGTAACAACACTTAACTTGTAAATAAAGATGGAAACCCTTAAAACCCTGTGGAGAGAGAGAGAGAGAGAGAGAGAGAGAGAGAGAGAGAGAGAGAGTGTGTGTGTTGTGTCTGGGATGAGAGAGACGTTGTCATGGTGATTCTGGAGGCTGACGCTCTTCAAGCTGATGAGGCAAGCCTGGACGACCTTCCCAGTCACCAGTAGTCTTAGTAAGCTTTAGCTGAGTCTGTCACCAGTAGTCTTAGTAAGCTTTAGCTGAGTCTGTCACCAGTAGTCTTAGTAAGCTTTAGCTAAGTGTCACCAGTAGTCTTAGTAAGTTTAGCCGAGTCTCCCAGTCACCAATAGTGTATATACACTGAGAGGTGATTGTTTCTCAGTGTATATACACTGAGAGGTGATTGTTTCTCAGTATATATACACTGAGAGGTGATTGTTTCTCAGTGTATATACACTGAGAGGTGATTGTTTCTCAATGTATATACACTGAGTTTATTGTAATCTCCATTTTAGGTATATAAAATATTCTTGACTGGTGGTGCAGGGGTGATAACCAGCCTTAATGACCCTCGTGTAGTAGATAGACTTTAAACCCCATTAAACCAACCAGTCTTAATGACCCTCGTGTAGTAGATAGACTTTAAACCCCATTAAACCAACCAGTCTTAATGACCCTCGTGTAGTAGATAGACTTTAAACCCCATTAACCAACCAACCAGTCTTAGTGACCCTCGTGTAGTAGATAGACTTTAAACCCCATTAACCAACCAACCAGTCTTAGTGACCCTCGTGTAGTAGATAGACTTTAAACCCCTCTAACCAAGCAAACTGATATTAAACAACACACATAAGTGATAACATTACCTGGGTCATGAATAACAGATAAAGAATGGTAAAGAAAGAACTGATAAAAGGAAGAACTGATGAAGTCCCTGAGAACTGTTGTAGTGATAGAAGCAGGTCGTATCAAGTCCCTGACAGCTGTTGTAGTGATAGAAGCAGGTCGTATCAAGTCCCTGACAGCTGTTGTAGTGATAGAAGCAGGTCGTATCAAGTCCCTGACAGCTGTTGTAGTGATAGAAGCAGGTCGTATCAAGTCCCTGACAGCTGTTGTAGTGATAGAAGCAGGTCGTATCAAGTCCCTGACAGCTGTTGTAGTGATAGAATCAGGTCGTATCAAGTCCCGTGGTTAAGGTCGATCTTCCTGTGGCTTCGTTCACAACTTTAAGGTTTAATGAATGTGATTGACCTTCGTTTAGCATTCACTGATGTTGTTGGGAAGACATTTAGGGAGGTGAAGGTATGTAGTAGAGATTATCGTTCAGGAACTCTGCGCTGTATATTGTAAAGGCTTAGAGAAAGAGGAGAGTCAGGACGACTCTCTTAAGAGGCGCCTGAGTTTCCCTCTCTTCTCTTATCATGTTTATTTGTCCACTATAATCTACCTTGTCCATAATTACTATCACATTTGCTTTGTCTATTTCGTAAGGTGAAGTCCAGGATCTTTCCTTAATTCATGGTGTAACTTAACAAATATTCTCGTCCTCCTCCTTTTCCTCCTCCTCTCCTCTTCCTAATCCTCTCCTCTTCCTCCTCCTCTCCTCTTCCTCCTCCTCCTCTCCTCCAATGGGAATTGGATCGATAGCTCCACCATGTTAAAATCATCCCGAAGTTCTTGACATCAAATCAACCTGTGGTGATGACTAAATTATCGTCAAAGTACCATTGCAGTACTCTCTGTTGGTGCAATAAAGTCTTGCAAGTGAGCAAATTAAACTTTACATAGTTGTTGTAGGTCCTGGATGGAAGAGGAAGGTCTTGTAACTAGTTATGAGTCTTCACAACCTTTATAAAGAGGAAGGTCTTGTAACTAGTTATGAGTCTTCACAACCTTTATAAAGAGGAAGGTCTTGTAACTAGTTATGGGTCTTCACAATCTTTATAAAGAAGAAGGTCTTGTAACTAGTTATGGGTCTACGAACCACAGCCTGGCTAGTCAGGTACCGACTTTAGGTGCCTGTCCAGTGCCTGCTTGAAGACAGCCAGGGGTTTGTTGGTAATCCCCCTTATATATGCTGGGAGGCAGTTGAACAATCTTGGGCCCCTGACACTTATTGTGTTGTCCCTCAACGTGCTAGTGGCACGACCGCTTTTCATTGGGGGAATGTTACATCGCCTGCCGAGTCTTTTGCTTTCGTAGGGAGTGATTTTCGTGTGCAAGTTTGGTACTAATCCCTCGAGAATTTTCCACGTGTATATAACAATGTATCTCTCCCGCCTGCGTTATAGGGAGTACAGGTTTAGAAACTTCAAGCGTTCCCACTAATTGAGGTGGTTTATCGCAGTTATGCGTGCCGTGAAGGTTCTCTGCACATTTTCAAGGTCAGCAATTTCACCTGCCTTGAAAGGTCACAACCTTTATAAAGAGGAAGGTCTCTGTAGCTAGTTATGGGTCTTCACAACCTTTATAAAGAGGAAGGTCTTGTAACTAGTTATGGGTCTACACAACCTTTATAAAGAGGAAGGTCTGTGTAACTAGTTATGGGTCTTCACAACCTTTATAAAGACGAAGGTCTGTGTAACTAGTTATGGGTCTTCACAACCTTTATAAAGAGGAAGGTCTTGTAAATAGTTATGAGTCTTCACAAATTTTATAAAGATGAAGGTCTTGTAACTAGTTATAGGTCTTCACATCCTTTACAAAGAGGAAGGTCTTGTAACTAGTTATGGGTCTTCACAACCTTTATAAAGAGGAAGATCTGTGTAACTAGCTATGGGTCTTCACAACCTTTATAAAGAGGAAGGTCTGTGTAACTAGTTATGGGTCTTCACAACATTTATAAAGAGGAAGGTCTGTGTAACTAGTTATAGGTCTTCACAACCTTTATAAAGAGGAATGTCTTTTAACTAGTTATGGGTCTACACAACCTTTATAAAGCGGAAGGTCTGTGTAACTAGTTATGGGTCTACACAACCTTCATAAAGCGGAAGGTCTGTGTAACTAGTTATGGGTCTTCACAACCTTTATAAAGAGGAAGGTCTGTGTAACTAGTTTTGGTTCTACCAACCTTTATATAGCGGAAGGTCTGTGTAACTAGTTATGGGTCTACACAACCTTTATAAAGCGGAAGGTCTGTGTAACTAGTTATGGGTCTTCACAACCTTTATAAAGAGGAAGGTCTGTGAAACTAGTCATGAGTCTACACCTTTATAAAGAGGAAGGTTTGTGTAACTAATTATAGGTCTTCAGATCCTTTATAAAGAGGAAGGTCTTGTAACTAGTTATGGGTCTTCACAACCTTTATAAAGAGGAAGGTCTTGTAACTAGTTATGGGTCTTCACAACTTTTATAAAGAGGAAGGTCTTGTAACTAGTTATAGGTCTACACAACCTTTATAAAGAGGAAGGTCTGTATAAATAGTTATGGTCTTCACAACCTTTATAAAGAGGAAGGTCTTGTAACTAGTTATAGGACTACACAATCTTTATAAAGAGGAAGGTCTTGTAACTAGTTATGGGTCTTCACAACCTTTATAAAGAGGAAAGTCAGGTAACTAGTTATGGGTCTTCACAACCTTTATAAACAGGAAGGTCTCTGTAGCTAGTTATGGGTCTTCACAACCTTTATAAAGAGGAAGATCTTGTAACTAGTTATGGGTCTACACAACCTTTAAAAAGAGGAAGGTCTGTGTAACTAGTTATGGTCTTCACAACCTTTATAAAGATGAAGGTCTTGTAACTAGTTATGGGTCTACACAACCTTTATAAAGAGGAAGGTCTTGTAACTAGTTATGGGTCTTCACAACCTTTAGAAAGAGGAAGGTCTGTGTAAATAGTTATTGGTCTTCACAACCTTTATAAAGAGGAAGGTCTGTGTAACTAGTTTTGGGTCTTCACAACCTTTATAAAGTGGAAGGTCTAAGTAACTAGTTATTGGTCTTCACAACCTTTATAAAGAGGAAGGTCTGTGTAACTAGTTATGGGTCTTCACAACCTTTATAAAGACGAAGGTCTGTGTAACTAGTTATGGGTCTTCACAACCTTTATAAAGAGGAAGGTCTTGTAACTAGTTATAGGTCTTCACAAATTTTATAAAGAGGAAGGTCTTGTAACTAGTTATGGGTCTTCACAACCTTTATAAAGAGGAAGATCTGTGTAACTAGCTATGGGTCTTCAGAACCTTTATAAAGAGGAAGGTCTGTGTAACTAGTTATGGGTCTTCACAACCTTTATAAAGAGGAAGGTCTTGTAACTAGTTATGGGTCTACACAACCTTTATAAAGAGGAAGGTCTGTGTAACTAGTTATGGGTCTTCACAACCTTTATAAAGAGGAATGTCTTTTAACTAGTTATGGGTCTACACAACCTTTATAAAGCGGAAGGTCTGTGTAACTAGTTATGGGTCTACACAACCTTTATAAAGCAGAAGGTCTGTGTAACTAGTTATGGGTCTTCACAACCTTTATAAAGAGGAAGGTCTGTGTAACTAGTTTTGGTTCTACACAACCTTTATAAAGCGGAAGGTCTGTGTAACTAGTTATGGGTCTTCACAACCTTTATAAAGAGAAAGGTCTGTGTAACTATTCATGAGTCTACACCTTTATAAAGAGGAAGGTCTGTGTAACTAATTATAGGTCTTCAGATCCTTTATAAAGAGGAAAGTCTTGTAACTAGTTATGGGTCTTCACAACCTTTATAAAGAAGAAGGTCTTGTAACTAGTTATGGGTCTACACAACCTTTATAAAGAGGAAGGTCTTGTAAGTAGTTATGGGTCTTCACAACCTTTATAAAGAGGAAGGTCTTGTAACTAGTTATAGGTCTACACAACCTTTAAAAAGAGGAAGGTCTGTATAAATAGTTATAGTCTTCACAACCTTTATAAAGAGGAAGGTCTTGTAACTAGTTATGGGACTACACAATCTTTATAAAGAGGAAGGTCTTGTAACTAGTTATTGGTCTTCACAACCTTTATAAAGAGGAAAGTCAGGTAACTAGTTATGGGTCTTCACAACCTTTATAAAGAGGAAGGTCTCTGTAGCTAGTTATGGGTCTTCACAACCTTTATAGAGAGGAAGGTCTTGTAACTAGTTATGGGTCTACACAACCTTTAAAAAGAGGAAGGTCTGTGTAACTAGTTATGGTCTTCACAACCTTTATAAAGATGAAGGTCTTGTAACTAGTTATGGGTCTCCACAACCTTTATAAAGAGGAAGGTCTTGTAACTAGTTATGGGACTACACAATCTTTATAAAGCGGAAGGTCTGTGTAACTATTTATGGGTCTTCACAACCTTTATAAAGAGGAAGGTCTGTGTAACTAGTTTTGGTTCTACACAACCTTTAAAAAGGGGAAGGTCTGTGTAACTAGTTATGGTCTACACAACCTTTATAAAGGGAAGGTCTGTGTAACTAGTTATGGTCTTCACAACCTTTATAAAGAGGAAGGTCTTGAAACTAGTTATGAGTCTACACCTTTATAAAGAGGAAGGTCTGTGTAACTAATTATGGTCTTCAGATCCTTTATAAAGAGGAAGGTCTTGTAACTAGTATGGGTCTCACAACCTTTATAAAGAGGAAGGTCTTGTAACTAGTTATGGGTCTTCACAACCTTTATAAAGAGAAGGTCTTGTAACTAGTTATGGGCTACACAACCTTTATAAAGAGGAAGGTCTTGTAACTAGTTATGGGTCTTCACAACCTTTATGAAAAGGAAGGTCTTGTAACTAGTTATGGGTCTTCACAAACTTTATAAAGAGTAAGGTCTTGTAACTAGTTAAGGGTCTTCACAACCTTTATAAAGAGGAAAGTCTTTGTAACTAGTTATGGGTCTTCACAACCTTTATAAAGAGGAAGGTCTGTGTAACTAGTTAAGGGTCTTCACAACCTTTATAAAGAGGAAGGTCTCTGTAGCTAGTTGTGGGTCTTCACAACCTTTATAAAGAGGAAGGTCTTGTAACTAGTTATGGGTCTACACAACCTTTATAAAGAGAAAGGTCTGTGTAAATAGTTATGGGTCTTCACAACCTTTATAAAGAGGAAGGTCTTGTAACTAGTTATGAGTCTTCACAACCTTTATAAAGAGGAAGGTCTGTGTAACTAGTTATGGTCTTCACAACCATTATAAAGAGGAAGGTTTTGTAACTAGTTATGGGTCTACACAACCTTTATAAAGAGGAAGGTCTGTGTAACTAGTTATGACTCTACAAAACCTTTATAAAGAGGAAGGTCTGTGTAACTAATTATGGGTCTACACAACCTTTATAAAGAGGAAGGTCTGTGTAACTAGTTATGAGTCTACACAACCTTTATAAAGAGGAAGGTCTGTGTAACTAGTTATGGGTTTTCACAACCTTTATAAAGAGGAAAGTCTTGTAACTAGTTAAGGGTCTTCACAACCTTTATAAACAGGAAGGTCTTTGTAAATAGTTATGGGTCTTCACAACCTTTATAAAGAGGAAGGTCTTGTAACTGGTTATGGGTCTACACAACCTTTATAAAGAGGAAGGTCTGTGTAACTAGTTATGCGTCTTCACAACCTTTATAAAGAGGAATGTCTTGGAACTAGTTATGTGTCTACACAACCTTTATAAAGAGGAAGGTCTGTGTAACGAGTTATGGGTGTTCACCACCTTTATAAAGAGGAAGGTCTGTGTATCTAGTTATGGGTCTACACAACCTTTATAAAGAGGAAGGTCTGTGTAACTAGTTATGGGTCTTCACAACCTTTATAAAGAGGAAGGTCTGTGTAACTAGTTATGGGTCTTCACAACCTTTATAAAGAGGAAGGTCTGTGTAACTAGTTATGGGTCTACACAACCTTTATAAAGAGGAAGGTCTGTGTAACTAGTTATGGGTCTTCACAACCTTTATAAAGAGGAAGGTCTGTGTAACTAGTTATGGGTCTTCACAAACTTTATAAAGACGAAGGTCTGTGTAACTAGTCATGAGTCTACACCTTTATAAAGAGGAAGGTCTTGTAACTAGTTATGGGTCTTCACAACCTTTATAAAGAGGAAGGTCTGTGTAACTAGTTATGGGTCTACACAACTTTTATAAAGAGGAAGGACTTGTAACTAGTTATGGGTCTTCACAATCTTTATAAAGAGGAAGGTCTTGTAACTAGTTATGGGTCTACACAACCTTTATAAAGACGAAGGTCTGTGTAACTAGTTATGGGTCTACACCTTTATAAAGAGGAAGGTCTTGTAACTAGTTATGGGTCTTCATAACCTTTATAAAGAGGAAAGTCTGTGTTACTAGTTATGGGTCTATACAATCTTTATAAAGAGGAAGGTCTTGTAACTAGTTATGGGTCTTCACAATCTTTATAAAGAGGAAATTCTGTGTAACTTGTTATGGATCTACACAACCGTTATAAAGAGGAAGGTCTGTGTAACTAGTTATGGTTATACACAATTTTATAAAGAGGAAGGTCTGTGTAACTAGGTATGGGTGTTCACAACCTTTATAAAGAGGAAGGTCTGTGTAACTAGCTATGGGTCTTCACAACCTTTATAAAGAGGAAGGTCTGTGTAACTAGTTAAGGGTCTTCACAACCTTTATAAAGAGGAAGGTCTCTGTAGCTAGTTATGGGTCTTCACAACCTTTATAAAGAGGAAGGTCTTGTAACTAGTTATGGGTCTACACAACCTTTATAAAGATGAAGGTCTGTGTAACTAGTTATGGGTCTTCACAACCTTTATAAAGATGAAGGTCTGTGTAACTAGTTATGGGTCTTCACAACCTTTATAAAGAGGAAGGTCTTGTAACTAGTTATGGGCCTACACAACCTTTATAAAGAGGAAAGTCTGTGTAACTAGTTATGGGTCTTCACAACCTTTATAAAGAAGAAGGTCTTTGTAAGTAGTTATGAATCTACACAACTTTTATGAAGAGGAAGGTCTGTGTAACTAGTTATGGGTCTACACAACCTTTATAAAGAGATCTATTTTATACGGACGCGAATGAACAGAGAAACACAACCCATACCACGGGCGGGGATTGAACTCGTGGCGAGTGAGTCGTCAAACTCCAGGCCAATGCGTTAACCACTGGGCCAACTGGCTACAATAAGATTCATCCAACTAGATATATTTATTCACCATAGAGAGGTTAGCACAGGCCACACTTTTGCCACAAATGTAAGTTTTGATAGATGAATCTCCCGCCAGCGTGCTCTGGACTTTTACGACTCTATCGCCGCGGGTTCAATCACCACCCGTGGTATGGTTTGTTTACAATCATGTCGCTACGATTTCGTTAGTCAGAGAAACACACTACCTCCCTCCAGTATTCTTGAGTGTGGCCACTACCTCCCTCCAGTATTCCTGAGTGTAACCACTACCTCCCTCCAGTATTCTTGAGTGTGGCCACTACTTCCCTCCAGTATTTAAACTTTAAAAGGCTTATAATTCCTAAAAGTTTCGAGAGTTATGTATGAGGTCCCTTCCTTGTTTGTTAGGTGCCCCGTGGCCTGGTGGCTAAAGCTCTCGCTTCACACGGAGAGCGTCCGGGTTCGATTACCACTGAGGGTGGAAACATCGAGCGTGTTTCCTTACACAGGTTGTCTATGTTCCGCATCAGTAATAATAGGTACCCGAGTGTTAGTGGACTGGTGTGGGTCGCATCCTGGGTGTTTGTGGACTGGTGTGGGTCGCATCCTGGGTGTTAGTGGACTGGTGTGGGTGCATCCTGGGTGTTAGTGGACTGGTGTGGATCGCATTCTGGGTGTTAGTGGACTGGAGTTTTACCTGGAGAGAATTCCAGGGGTCAACGCCCCCGCAGCCTGGTCTGTGACCAGGCCTCATGTTGGACCAGAGCCTGATCAACCAGGCTGTTACTGCTGGCCGCACACAGTCCAACGTACGAACCACAGCCTGGCTGGTCAGGTACCGACTTTAGGTGCCTGTCCAGTACCTGCTTGAAGACAGCCAGGGGTTTGTTGGTAATCCCCCTGATGTATGCTGGGAGGCAGTTGAACAGTCTTGGGCCCCTGACACTTATTGTGTTGTCCCTCAACGTGCTAGTGGCACCCCTGCTCAACTGGTGTGGGTTGCATCCTGGGTGTTAGTGGATTGGTGTAGTGGCATCCTGGGACAAAACTGACCTAATTCGCGGGAAATGCTCAGCACAACAAGGGGCTTTCTATATAGTAGTATGGTCTGTATACCTTGTACATGTACTGGTAGAAAATAAAAATATTATTATTACTGTGACAGAAGTGAGTGCTGACACTGAGAGGAAGGCTGACAGAGGTGAGTATTAGGGAGAGTTAGGTAGAAACACTGGTCTACCTTGAAGTCTCTACTTGAGAATGATCTTTGCTTCTGTCAGAAGTTACTTCACTTCAGTGTCCATGTCAACTCTAAGTTAATTTAGGTACAGCTACACTTAAGTACAATTATCATACAACTACCAGCAGCTGAAGGAAGAACTGAGGGTGGCTAAGCTTGAGATACAGCGACTGACTAAGGAAAACAAGAGGATTCGTAGTAATCCTCCTGTTGAGAATCCTCAAGCCAAGAAAGGAACCTGGACAGTGGCTGGAATGTATGGGACAAAGTTAAGGATCAAGAGGACAGATGGAGAGGTAGAATCAACGAAGATCCAGGAAACTGTTGTGGAAACATCGAACCAATTCTCTGTGTTACCTGGAGTATACCTGGAGAGAGTTCCAGGGGTCAATGCCCCTGTGGCCTGGTCTGTGACCAGGCCTCATGTTGGATCAGAGCCTGTGTTACCTGATGAATGTGAGTCGACTACTGGGAACATCACGACAAACGACACCAAGGAAGGTAAGAACATTGTTCTTGTTGGGGATAGTCAGATTAAGTACATGGATAGAGCCTTCTGCTTGAAAGATAGAAGTAGGAGACAGAGGGTTTGCTTTCCTGGGGCTGGGATGGAGGATATTGTTAGCCGTCTGGACTACATCATGAGAGGTAATGGGAGAAATCCTATTATCTATCTCAGTGCTGGAGGCAACGATGTTGGCAGACGTAGGAGTGAGGACCTGACTAGCAGGTATAGGTCAGCAATAGACATAATTAGGAAGAAGGGTGGGAACCCTGTCATATGTGGTATTTTGCCAAGGAGAGGAGTTGGAAATGGATGGCTGTCCATGGCAATTGGTGTCAATTGCTGGCTGGACAAATACTGTAAGGAAAATGCAGTAACATTCATTGACAACTGGGACCTCTTCTATGGCAGAAATGACATGTATGCCAGGGATGGGGTTCACTTATCCAGGTCTGGGGTGGAGGCACTGGCAACTGCAGTGGAGGGAGCTGTTAGAGCTTTAAACTAGAAAAAGTTAGTGGTATGGATTTTGGGGTAAAAACAGTTAAGTCCCAGTGTAGTAATATTATGAGTTCTAGGGGAACTAGTAATAGGCAGAATAAGGTGGATACTGGAAAGCCAGTGGCACTTGGTGACAAGGACAGTAATAGGTATAGTGGAAAAACAGAAATGAGCAGGAAGGGTAAAGAGAAAGGAGGGTCTTTAAATGTATATTACACCAATAGTCGTAGTGCTAGGAATAAGATGGACGAGTTGAGATTAGTTGCTAGTGCTGGTAATATTGATGTTTTTGCAATAACTGAGACGTGGTTTAATATGAAAAATCGGGACATGCCTGCTGAATGTCACATCCAGGGTTTTAAATTGTTCCAAGTAGACAGAAGTATCGGGAAGAGGGGTGGGGTGACACTCTATGTCTGTCTGGATAGAATTTTCAGAGGTGTGTGAAAAATTGATTTTAGGCGTGATATACCGTTCTCCAAACTTAGATAGGGAACAAGGGAGACTACTTTGGGAGGAAATTGTTAAGGCCACAAGGCACGATAACGTAGTAATTCTAGGGGACTTTAACTTTAGTCAAATTGATTGGAATTTCTTGACAGGGAATTTAGAATCTAACGACTTTTTAGAAGTAGTTCAGGATTGTTTTTTGAAGCAGTTTGTGACAGAACCTACAAGAGGAAATAACCTACTTGACTTGGTTCTGGTAAACAAGGAAACCCTTGTTATTAATTTAGAAATTACAGATTAACTCGGCACAAGCGACCACAAATCAATTACCTTTAACATTGAATAGATGTATGATAGTAGGGATAACTCAGTAACAGTCGCAGATTTTCGCTTAGCAGATTACAATGGGATTAGAGAACACTTATCATCTGTGGACTGGGGTAACGAAGAGAGCTATCAATATGACAGTTTTCTGAACACTATACAGGCTGCCCAAAGAACATTTATCCTGTATAAAGAAATTAGATCAAGTAGAAATGACCCAAAATGGATGAATAATAGGCTCAAATATATTTTATGGCAGAAGAAAGGAATTTATAGGTGCATAAAATGAGGTGAGGGTCATCTTATAAATCAGTATACTGACATTAAGAGGGACGTTAAAAAAGGGATAAGAAAAGCTAAACGGGACTATGAAATTAAAGTTGCTAGGGATTCAAAAACTAACCCAAAAAGCTTTTTCCAGGTTTATAGAACAAAAGTTAGAGATAAGATAGGTCCCCTTAAAAATAAGTCTGGGCATCTTACTGACAAGGAGAATGATATATGCTCTATTTTTAATAATTATTTTCTCTCGGTTTTCACACAGGAAGACACTAATAATATCCCAGTAATTAATTTTTATAGTGGCCCTGAAGAAGATAAATTATGTAATATCACAGTCACTAGCGAAATGGTTATGAAACAAGTAGACCGACTGAAACAAAATAAATCGCCGGGGCATTATGAACTTAATGATAAAGTTGATAAATGTTCGAGTTTGGAAATGCACGAAAACCGAGGGACCACTGTAGTGTGTATGTATGTATGTATGTATGCATGTATGTCTGTCTGTGAGTGTGTGTATAAAAGAAAGATTAAGTAAAAAAGAAATTTTGGAAATTCTCTGGAAATTTTGTAAATTCTCTGGAAATTTTGGAAATTCTCTGGAAATTTTAGAAATTCTCTGGAAATTTTGGAAATTCCCTGGAAATTTTGGAAATTCTCTGGAAATTTTGGAAATTCTCTGGAAATTCCAAGAAGAGTACCCAGAAGGAGAATGTAGAATATAACTTTGGTATATCTGTGTCTAGCATTAGGAATAATATTAGGAGAGAAATAGATAATGAAAATGATTGCTATAGGAATGCAGTTAGAAGCCTGAGTAGATCTATAACCCACTATGATAACATGAACCTATGTTCATGTTATCATAGTGGGTTATAGAGCTACTCAGGCTTCTAACTGCATTCCTATAGCAATCATTTTCATTAAGTATGTTTATGGAGCAACTTGCAATGTGAACAGACTGACTGATGTTGTAGTGGCCAGGCTTAGGCTTGGTTACAAGTACTTCTGGCAGTTTGGGAGACACACAGATGATGATCAAACTAAACGCAAATTATGTGATCAGGCATATGGTCACTGTCTTGAACACTATGTGCTTAATTGTCCACTTATTGAGGAATATAGAGATAGACAGTATAATAACCTATGTGACATGTCAAGATATCTTATTAATGAAAATAAGATACCAGTTATACTAAGCAAATTTCCTAAATTTGCTTGTAACAGATAAGTGAACTGTAGATACAAATCCAAATCTAATTTCCATGAACGTGCCTATCCGTGCTCATGATAACGTGAGCATAGATGGGCATGTTTGTGGAGCAACTTGCAATGTGAACAGACTGACTGATGTTGTAGTGGCCAGGCTTAGGCTTGGCTACAAGTACTTCTGGCAGTTTGGAAGATACAGATGATGATCAAACTAAATGCAAATTATGTGATCAGGCATATGGTCACTGTCTTGAACACTATGTGCTTAATTGTCCACTTATTGAGGAATATAGAGAAAGAAAGTACAATAACCTATGTGACATGTCAAGATATCTTATTCATGAAAATAAGATACCAGTTATACTAAGCAAATTTCCTAAATTTGCTTGTAACAGATAAGTGAAATGTAGATATAAATCCAAATGTACAATTGTTAACCCTTTTGGGGCCTAGTGCCTAGGCCTTTTGTGTATCCATATGCTCTTGCGTTACACACCATTCTGGAAAAATACCCTGACTTTGCTCCCTGTAAATAAAGCATTGACACGGGCGTGTGTGTGTGTATGTATATATGTGTGTATGTATATATGTGTGTATGTGTATGTGTGTATGTATATACATGTATGTGTGTGTATATGTATGTGTATATGTATATGTGTGTGTGTGTGACCCAACAATTAAAATTTGCACCAATAACTCATTACAGTTGTGGCTGGGTGTAGACTAATAGATTGCTCATTGCTTTATAATTTGTTCATGAGTGCAACCATGTACAGACGTAAGTAAATTTACTTACATGATTCATTACCTTGTAACTAGTGAATTCATTACCATTGTACCTTGTTCAGCTATCAAAACTTTGGGGCCCAGTCTCTGGACCCTATATATACCTCTGTAATCTGCAAATACCTTTGTAACTTGTCATGATTGTGACCATCTGAGTTCATTACCTTTGTAACTTGCTCAGTTATCAAACTTTGAGGTCCAGTCCCTGGACCCATTATGTACCTCTGTAATCTTTTGTCTACCGCCCACAGGATGGGTATGGGGTGCATAATAAAGATATCAAACTAACTAAAACTAGCTACCGTCCACATGGAGTGCACAATAAACTAGCCACTTCGGTGGCAAAATCTAAATCTAATTCCGTCAAATTACCGCCCAATAAGCCTGACCTCAATTGTAGGTAAATTACTAGAGTCCATTATAGCTGATATTATAAGAAGCCATCTGGATAAACATAATTTGATTAATGATACTCAGCATGGATTCACGAGGGGCCGTTCCTGCCTAACTAATTTATTAACTTTTTTCGGTAAAGCTTTTGAGGCTGTTGATCACGATAAAGAATTTGATATTGTTTATTTAGATTTTAGTAAGGCTTTTGATAGGGTACCGCACCAGAGACTGTTAAAGAAAGTGGCAGCTCATGGCATTGGGGAAAAAGTGTTGTCATGGATCGAGTCATGGCTCACTAACAGGAAGCAGAGAGTGTGCATAAATGGGGTTAAATCCGAATGGGGATCTGTAACAAGTGGCGTTCCACAGGGATCAGTCTTAGGCCCGTTGTTGTTTATAATATATATCAATGACCTTGACGAGGGAATTACTAGTGATATGAGCAAATTCGCGGACGACACGATGATAGGTAGGATAATTGATTCAAACGTAGATGTCATGGAACTTCAAGAGGATTTAGACAAACTTAATTTATGGTCAGAAAAGTGGCAGAGGCAGTTCAATGTGGATAAATGCAAGGTTCTGAAGCTAGGGAGTGTCCATAACCCTAGCACTTATAAGTTAAATAACGTAGAACTTAGCCATACAGATTGCGAAAAGGACTTGGGGGTTATGGTAAGCAGCAACCTTAAACTAAGACAGCAATGTCGAAACGTACGTAATAAGGCAAACAGATTACTGGGATTTATATCAAGAAGTGTAAGCAACAGAAGTCCAGAGGGCAAATGGAAACCAGGCCTGTGTGAATATTATGCACTTGGAATATCTGGGAAATCAGATGGGACATGCAATTATGATCACCCCAGAAAATGCCGTGCCCATATGAAAACAGGAAAATGCAACCTCCCGTCCTGTAAGCTTTTCCACCCTGAAATGTGCCACTCATCAGTTCAGGAAAGACAGTGCTATAACTTATATTGCCAGGCATACCACCTAAAGGGTACAAGACTGCACAGAACATCCAGACCATGGCAAAACCTGGGTAGCCACAGCCACTCCGGAGAGAGAGGTTTTTTAGTGTCAGGAAGGAAAAAAAGCTGGCAGGAAATGACAGAAGTCGTACACCAACTGCAATCATTTCTGGAGTGGAATCACAGTCAATGGCCTCCACTCCAACACAACAGATATTAGTGCCAGGAAAAAGACCCCCCCATACCACCAATCCAACGACATTCATCTTTGCAAATATACAGGGTCTAAAGCCAGCAACAAACAAGATACCTTACATCCGTGGACTGCTTACAGAGTCAAATGCTATGTTTGCGGCTTTCACAGAGACTCGCATAAGAGATCACTTGGACAATGAAATATGGATCCCGGGCTACAACCTATACAGCTGTGACAGAGTGAACAGGCAAAAAGGGGGGGTTGGCCTGTATATCACAGAGTCACTTATATGTTCAGAACTACTAAATGCATCAAATGATGTAGTTGAAGTATTAGCAATAAAGATCGAGAATCAAAACCTGGTCATCGTAGTTGTATACAAGCCTCCGGATGCAACGTCCCAACAATTCCAGGAACAGCTTCTGAAAATTGACCACTGTCTGGAAAATCTTCCAGCTCCTGCCCCCAACATCTTGCTCCTGGGGGATTTTAACATAAGGCACCTAAAATGGAGGAATATTGCAAACAATGTGGTAGCAGAGATAACACCAGGAGGCAGCTCAGATGAAAACTCACACACACATGAACTTTTAAATCTCTGCACTAAATTCACTTTAAACCAGCAAATAATAGAGCCTACAAGATTGGAGAATACACTGGACCTCATCTTCACTAACAATGATGATCTGATACGAAATGTCATCATATCAAAAACGATATACTCAGATCACAACATAATAGAGGTCCAGACATGCATGAGGGGGGCCCCAGATCGACAAAATGTGATCAGTCGCGAGGGAGCCTTCTCCAATTTCAACTTCAATAAAAAAAAATAAGGTGGGAACAAGTAAACCAAATCCTAAATTATATAAACTGGGAAGATAGCCTAAGCATCACGGATCCTAACCTATGTCTAGTACAAATTAACTCTGTGGCACTTGAGGTTTGCTCAAGGCAAATTCCCTTAAGGAAAAGGAGGAGAAGATGTAAACTAGAAAGAGAGAGGCGCTCCCTATACAGGCGAAGGCAAAGAATAACGGAGCGGCTACAGGAGGCCAATATCTATGAAATACATAGGGAGACACTAGTCAGAGAAATAGCAAGCACTGAATTAAAACTAAAGGAATCTTACAGGAATCAAGAGACACGGGAAGAACAAAAAGCTATAAATGAAATTGAAAGAAACCCAAAGTATTTCTTTTCCTATGCAAAATCAAAGTCGAGAACAACAACCAGTATTGGGCCCCTACTTAAACGGGATGGGTCCTACACAGATGACAGCAAGGAAATGAGTGAGTTACTTAAGTCCCAGTATGACTCAGTTTTTAGCGAGCCACTAACCAGACTGAAAATCGAAAACCTAAATGAATTTTTTATGAGAGTGCCACAGAATTTGACAGACGCATGCCTTTCTGACATCACCACGACGCCAAATGACTTCGAAAAGGCAAAAATGACATGCCCATGCACTCTGCTCCAGGCCCAGACTCATGGAACTCCGTGTTCATCAAGAACTGCAAGAAGCCCCTATTACATGCTTTTAACATATTATGGAGAGGAAGCATGGACACTGGGATCGTCCCGCAGCTACTAAAAACAACAGACATAGCCCCGCTCCACAAAGGGGGCAGTAAAGCAATAGCAAAGAACTACAGACCAATTGCGCTAACGTCCCATATCATAAAAATCTTTGAAAGGGTTCTAAGAAGCAAGATCGCCACCCATCTTGATACCCATCAATTGCACAACCCAGGACAGCATGGATTTAGAGCAGGCCGCTCCTGTCTGTCCCAACTACTGGACCACTACGACAAGGTCCTGGATGCTCTAGAAGATAAACAGAATGCAGATGTTATGTACACAGATTTTGCAAAAGCCTTTGACTAGTGTGACCATGGTGTAATAACACACAAAATGCGTGATAAAGGAATAACATGAAAAGTTGGTAGATGGATCTATAATTTCCTAACATGTAGAACACAAAGAGTAGTAGTCAACAGAGTAAAGTCTGAGGCAGCTACTGTGAAAAGCTCTGTTCCACAAGGCACAGTACATATTCCCATCCTATTCCTCATCCTCATATCAGATATTGACAGGGATATAAGCCACAGTGCTGTGTCTTCCTTTGCAGATGACACCCGAATCTGTATGACAGTGTCCACCGTTGAAGACACGGCTAGACTCCAAGCAGACATAAACCAAATCTTTAAATGGGCTGCAGAAAACAATATGAAGTTCAATGATGAGAAATTTCAATTACTCAGATACGGAAAACGTGAAGAAATTAAAATCTCATCGGAGTACAAAACTAATTCCAACCACACAATAGAGCGAAAAACTAATGTCAAAGACCTGGGAGTGATCATGTCAGATGATCTCACCTTCAAGGACCATAACAAAGTAGCAATTGCATCTGCTCGAAAAATGACAGGATGGATAATGAGAACCTTCAAAACCAGGGATGCCAAGCCCATGTTGACACTTTACAGATCGCTTGTTCTATTTAGGCTAGAATATTGCTGCACACTAACGGCACCTTTCAAGGCGGGTGAAATTGCTGACCTTGAAAATGTGCATAGAACCTTCACCGCACGCATAAGTGCGATAAACCACCTCAACTACTGGGAACTCTTGAACTTCCTAAACCTGTACTCTCTAGAACGAGGGCGGGAGAGATACATTATTATATACACATGGAAAATTCTCGAGGGCTTAGTACCAAACTTGCACACAAAAATCACTCCCTACGAAAGCAAAAGACTCGGCAGGCGATGTAACATCGCCTGCGATGTAACATCGTGCTAGTGGCAGGGGTGCCACTAGCACGTTGAGGGACAACACAATAAGTGTCAGGGGCCCAAGATTGTTCAACTGCCTCCCAGCATACATCAGGGGGATTGCCAACAAACCCCTGGCTGTCTTCAAGCAGGCACTGGACAGGCACCTAAAGTCGGTACCTGACCAGCCGGGCTGTGGTTCGTACGTTGGACTGCGTGCGGCCAGCAGTAACAGCCTGGTTGATCAGGCTCTGGTCCAACAGGAGGCCTGGTCACGGACCGGGCCGCGGGGGCGTTGACCCCTAGAATTCTCTCCAGGTAGACTCCAGGTAGACCTGGGAGTGATCATGACAGAGGATCTCACCTTCAAGGACCATAACACTGTAGCAATCGCATCTGCCAGAAAAATGACAGGATGGATAATGAGAACCTTTAAAACCAGGGATGTCAAGCCCATGTTGACACTTTTCAGGTCACTTGTTCTATCTAGGCTGGAATATTGCTGCACACTAAATGTACCTTTCAAGGCAGGTGAAATTGCTGACCTAGAAAATGTACAGAGAACCTTCATGGCACGCATATCTGTGATAAACCACCTCAATTACTGGGAACGCTTGAAGTTCCTAAACCTGTACTCCTGGAACGCAGGCGGGAGAGATACATTATTATATACACTTGGAAAATCCTAGAGGATTAGTACTAAACTTGACACGAGTGTGACTCCTACGAAAGCAAAAGACTCGGCAGACGATGTAACATCCCCGAACGAAAGCAAGGGTGCCACTAGCACGTTGAGAGACAACACAGTAAGTGTCAGGGGCCCAAGACTGTTCAACTGCCTCCCAGCATACATAAGGGGATTACCAATAGACCCCTGGCTGTCTTCAAGCAGGCATTGGACAGGCACCAATGTCGGTGCCTGACCAGCCAGGCTGTGGTTCGTACGTTGGACTGCGTGCGACCAGCAGTAACAGCCTGGTTGATCAGGCTCTGATCTAACATGAGGCCTGGTCACAGACCGGGCATCAGGGGCGTTGACCCCTGGAACTCTCCAGGTAAACTCCAGGTAATGTTTATTATAGAGGTATTGGGTCTTTTTAAGAAAATTATTAATACATAAGTCAGTATCTGTGAAGTTGTCTGACGAATGATCCAGATACTCTAAAGTCATACATCATCAAATTAATTAATGAAAATATGAACCAACGTAAAACAATTATGCAACAAGATACCAGGATGACACAACTTGAAAACAAAATCCTCAGCCTTGAACAAAAGTTAACAACATCTGGAATGACCGATTTTGGCAAAACCCTCCAAACTGTCATTGATAGCCACTCTGAACAGATAACATCTATAAACACAAAGGTTGAGGAAGCAGTAAAGGAGTGGAAGAACAACATGGATAACCAGTTTAATGACTACCTTGCACTACTAGAGGAAAAAAACCGAGCAAGATAAGTTATCAGACGCAGTAATAGTGAACAGTCCATTCTTTCCCAGTGATATGACCCAATCAAACAGTAAAGACATTATTATACAGATCATCAAAGATCAAATAAACGTTAATGTACCAGTGACAGATATAAAAGAAGCACGATTACTAGGCTCCCATGGTAGAAAAAGTGTTATGATTAGATTCACCACACATGACAGGAAAACAGATGTAAAAACTCAATGCATATAAAAGGCACGAAAATTTGGAATTCATTACCTGTCATTGCCAAAGAAACCCTACCTGTACCCCATTGTAACTTGTCATGATTGTGACCATCTGAGTTCATTACCTTTGTAACTTGCTCAGCTATCAAACTTTGAGGTCCAGTCCCTGGACCCATTATGTACCTCTGTAATCTTTTGACTACCGCCCACAGGATGGGTATGGGGTGCATAATAAAGATATCAAACTAAAAACTAAAAACTACCCCAATTCAAAACGATGCTAAAAAAACACTTTCTCACTCAAACCTAATTGCACAATATCAAACATTCCCAACAAAGTAGAATAATCAATTAAATGTAAAAACCTGATTAATCACTTAAATGTAAAAACCTGTTATGAATAATACATACTAAGCTAACTGTTTTTACAACATTTACATTATAATGACCACATAAACGGTAATTGCAATGCAACTAATTGTTTTAAATTGTTATCTCACTCAATTAATTGCATTGCTACAATTAATAAATTATTATGTTCAACTTATATTCAAATTTTACAACTTAGATACACAATTATACTTATTTTATAATTTATCAACCATAATTTTTACCATGTAGTCTACTATTAATTAATCTTAAGAATGCCCGCAATGCATAATGAGGCCTGGTCACAGACCGGGCCGCAGGGGCGTTGACCCCTGGAATTCTCTCCAGGTAAACTCCAGGTAATGCACAGCATATTAGGGGCTTTTGGCATATACACCTCATTTATACCTAACTATGTATCATTGTATCATGTCTACCTAACTATGTATCATTGTACCATGTCTAAATAAACTATTATTATTATTATTATTATTATTATTATTATTATTATTATTACCACCTCCCTACACCCACCCTATCCAACCTTCTCGCTCATACCTTTACCGAATCCCGAACCACCATAAGAAACCGAAGGATCCCCTCACAACCCACCAACTCTCTCCCTCCCCACCACTTCCTCGCCTCCCTCATCACCCCTCCAATGCGCCAACCCCCCTGTCCCCCAGTAAAAAAATTCCTGCTTCAAAAAAACACTGCGCAGCCTCAGTCTCAGCCTCAGTCTTAGTGGAACCCCCACATTTAACTGTAGTTTCCAACACTTCCTTATTTAACCAGTGCCTACCCCTTCCTCACACAAAATTATAAACTCCCTTTTCCAACCTACGAACATCCCCCTCCAACAAAGGTAAAACTGCCCCCCTAAACCATAACTTACTGTATACTAATACATTCACCACAACAACTCTTTGTAATAAAGTTACCTCCTTCACCCCCCAACCCTTCATCCTATCCAAAGCTTTATCTCCCACCTCCCTAGAATTCACCTCCCTTGCCCTTACTAGGTTACCACAAAACACTATACCACAAACTTTCAACTCCTCAACGCAAGACCATCCCTCCCTTACCCCCAAGCCCCCTATCCAACTTCCTACCTCGAACAAACCGATTTACTCCTATTAACACTCATGCCCGTCACCTTACCAAACCTCACCACCAAATCACTAATCCATCATAAACATTCACTCGATGTTACCAACAACGTGGTATCATCTACATAACCTATTATTTCAGCCCTGCACCCCACCTCCCTCTCCATTGCTCCCTTTCTCCACCAACCGAAAAAAGGGTCCTGCAAAAACGCAAAAGGATCTGAGATAAAGAACACCCTGATGAATACCTCTACCCATATCTGGAGTTTACCTGGAGAGAATTCCAGGGGTCAACGCCCTGAGCCCGGTCTGTGACCAGGCCTCCTGTTGGATCAGAGCCTGATCAACCAGGCTGTTACTGCTGGCTGCATGCAGTCCAACGTATGAACCACAGCCTGGCTGGTCAGGTACCGACTTTAGGTGCCTGTCCAGTGCCTGCTTGAAGACAGCCAGGTGTTTGTGGTAATCCCTGATGTATGCTGGGAGGCAGTTGAACAATCTTGGGCCCCTGACACTTATTGTGTTGTCCCTCAATGTGCTAGTGGCACCCCTGCTCTTCATTGGGGGATGTTACATCGCCTGCCGAGTCTTTGCTTTCGTAGGAGTGATTTTTGTGTCAAGTTTGGTACTAAGCCTCGAGAATTTTCCATGTGTATATACTAATGTATCTCTCCCGCCTGCGTTCTAGAGAGTACAGGTTTAGGAACTTCAAGCGTTCCCAGTAGTTGAGGTGGTTTATTGCACTTATGCGTGCAGTGAAGGTTCTCTGCACATTTTCAAGGTCAGCAATTTCACCCGCCTTGAAAGATGCAGTTAGTGTGCAGCAATATTCCATCCTAGATAGAACAAGCGATCTGTAAAGTGTCAACATGGGCTTGGCATCCCTGGTTTTGGAGGTTCTCATTATCCATCCTGTCATTTTTCGAGCAGATGCAATTGCTACTTTGTTATGGTCCTTGAAGGTGAGATC
This sequence comes from Cherax destructor, assembly GCA_009830355.1. NCBI lineage: Eukaryota > Metazoa > Arthropoda > Malacostraca > Decapoda > Parastacidae > Cherax > Cherax destructor. The sequence goes on from WNWK01021650.1 coordinate 29,195, forward strand.
CTCTGACATGATCACTCCCAGGTCTTTGACATTAGTTTTCGCTCTATTGTGTGGTTGAATTAGTTTTGTACTCCGATGAGATTTTAATTTCTTCACGTTTTCCATATCTGAGTAATTGAAATTTCTCATCATTGAACTTCATATTGTTTTATGCAGCCCATTTAAAGATTTGGTTTATGTCTACTTGGAGTCTTGCAGTATCTTCAACGGTGGACACTGTCATACAGATTCGGGTGTCATCTGCAAAGGAAGACACAACACTGTGGCTTATATCCCTGTCAATGTCTGATACTGCCCAACTAATCCTGCCATTAATTTGTACCTTAAGCAAGACCTCAGCATATAAAATTCGAACCCAACCCACTATTTCCTCACTAAAACCCTGTCCCTCATAATCTCCAATAATGTTCCCCTATGCACCCTATCATAAGCCATAGCCCAATCCAAACCTAACACACCTCCTTCACCACAATTCTCTATAAAACCCTTAATCCTCCTATGTCCCATTCTCATACTCCCAGGGATCCCAAATTGCCCTCATGCAACCAACTCTTCAAACCCTCTTAAGCCTATTTGCCAAAATCTTTGCGAAAATTTTATAATCTGTGCACATCAATAAATTTTTCTATAATCCTTAAGCCCCTTAGGTCCCTCACGTTTAGGGACCAAAACCACCACCCGGTTCTAAGGTTCTAACTGACTCTGCAAGCACCTCCCCTCCCTCATTTCATTAAAACCTTTACCAAGACCTCTCTCAACACATCCCATACATTACATACACCTCACCAGGCAAACCATCAATCCCTGGAATCTTCCCATACTTAGTCCCTTAACTGCCACCCAAACCTCCTCCTCAGTAATTTCCCCACCTAACTCCCTCTTCTCCTCACCACTCACTCTCTCCTCTATGCTACCTAACACTTCCTCCCTATACAAGCATCCCCTCCTCCCTCATAAATTTTGCTCATACCACAATTCCGCATACCCACTCATCGCCTCAGTTGTACTTAAAACCCTACCCTTTCATACCCCAAACTGTCCTCAACTTCCAACGACCCTATTGTCATACCTTCTCTCCTCCTACGAAGTTGCCTCAGAACACCGCCGATGCCCTATCACCCCACAACACTTCCTCCATGCCACTCTAACTCTTAATGTTGAAAATGATCATTCTGGATATCCCTTAAAGCCACCCTAATACCATCCAAACTCTTGCCACTCCCAATCCCCTCCACCTCCAACGTCCCTCAATAACCCCTCTAAATCCGTTGATACCCAAATCTATATCGCGCATCTTCCCTACCCACCTTTTCAAAAATTCCTTAATGGCAAGTTTCCTAAATTCATTCCACCACTTGCCACCCCAACAATACCCCTACCCCCCACAAAGCCTTCCACCACCCTCAAAATCCACCTGCCATGCTAGCCTCTTCAACATCCCACATTGATCTTCCAATAACTTTGAAACACCTGCACCGCCCCTTCCCACCCTAATTGTGCCAAAACACCTTTGTGGTCCGAAACCCAACATCTATACATTCCACCTTCTCCACCACCACTACTTTTGAAACATATATCCTATCTAAACGAGCTGCATACTGACCTACTAAATGTGTACTCCACCGGGTATTCCCACCTCCCACTACGTCCACCACCCCACTGCCACAAAACCTCCGCAAGATCCTCGCAACTGCCTCGAACCCTCAGTTCCACATCCTTGAGTCTAATAATACAATTCCAATCTCCCCGATGATAGCTACTTGAGGCAAACTCCTTAAAGCATAAATTAACTCTTCCCTCACAAAATTATCCTTCACACGCAATGTAGGAACCCCGGCATATAAACCCCAAAAAAACTAACATTAACCACTCCCCATCTACCATCCACCCTATCCACTCTACCCCTCCCCTTCTTCCCAAGACTCCAAAACAAAGGACTACCCCCCCTCCCCCCCACCCCACACCCCTTTTAGGCCAGCAGACCCCACAAAGACCTGAAACCCTTCAGAAACAACTCATTACCCTTCCTAAATTATGCTCCTGGAAAAAACTACATCTATCTTAAGCCTACGTAAGGTTACCTCTACCCACCTATGCTTGACCTCATTCCTGAGGCCATTCATATTTATACTTAGACACCTGAAATTAAAGGCATAGGTTTTCCCTTCTGTTTCGCTTGCTTCCTGTCATTCTTATCAGTTGATCCAACCTTAGTACCACACTTTTTGTCACCTACCACTTCCTTATTCACTCTGGTACTACCATTTCCTCTGATACTAGCAACATTACCATGTACCACTTCCGACCATACCTTTTTTCCCGGTTTCTGCCCAGGAGTGAGGATATCATTTTCCGCCTCCTCCCCCATTCTCTTTCTCGATTCCACCCTCTCCATTTCCTCCTCTGCATCCTCCTGCTGTCTATGGACCTCCACCTCCACCTGTACCACTGTCGCTGTAGCTCCACTACTTTCAATCTGTTCCAAAGATGACAGCAAAGTCTCCACCCCACCACCCACACCCTCCCCACTCCCCAACTCCATACTCTCACCTCCCAAGATCTCATTCAAATCCTTCAATATAGCAGCCTCATTTTCCACACTATGAACGTCCTACTGTTGTTCCTCAGTCTCCTGAGGCCACTGCTGATCCTTCAAAACCTGCTCTTCATGATACTTCATTGCTGCCTGTTCTTCCAGCTCCACTTCCTCACTCACCGCGTCCTCCCTGCCCTCCTTCAGCTAGACACTCCTGGGCACCATCCTCCAGTACCACGCCCGTACGCTCCTCCACTCTCTGTCCTGCAGGTGCATCGGTCCCACGTCGTCGATCCTCCCGTATCCTCACACACTCAGCCGCCAGATGTCCCGGCTGCCCTTGGTATGACACATAAACCTGTGTGAAAACAATCCATCATAACATACGATGGTATGGGCTTGCACAGCGTCATTTTAACTGAATAAGATCCCTCCAAAGACCTGCATAAAGCCCTGCGCCCATCTGCCAATATTTACAGCATGGATAACACCAAAAAACTTAAAGACGTCACGGATGTCCTCCGGTCCCGCCTCAAAAGGAACATTATATACCTTTATCCACTTGTAGATGGCCGATACATCCCTTAAGCATACCTCTACTCCAGGATTCACCATCATTCTTTTGTCCTGGTAGGCATCCACCACCCTTTGATATGCTTCTGTCTTGCAAATTTCACAAAAATCCTCTTCGCTCCATTGATCGATATTCCATAAAGATCTACATATGTCACGCTATATGTGTCACAGAGAATCGCTGGTAGTATCATATCTGCATTAGTCGAGTAGATCGCTCCTTGTAAAAGCTCAACACATACTGTGTTAACTCTCCTCCGGTAGCTGTCTGCCATTTTTGCTGAAAATATAATTTCCCAGAGCTGCCACCAGGGGCTGACCAACTGACCAACATGTCCGCCCCCACCAGTGCTGGACGCGGAATGTCCTACTGGCTCACACCAGGCAGGTCCGAGGAACACTGCAGCAGACCTACTGGCTCCACCAGCAGGTCCGAGGGAAAACTGCAGCAGACCTACTAGTTCACACCAGGCAGGTACGAGGAACACTGCAGCAGACCCTACTGGCTCCACCAGGCAGGTCCGAGGAACACTGCAGCAGACCACTGGCTCACACCAGGCGGGTCTGAGGAACACTGCAGCAGACCTACTGGCTCACACCAGGCAGGTCCGAGGAACACTGAAGCAGACCTACTGGTTCACACCAGGCAGGTCCAGGAACACTGCAGCAGACCTACTGGCTCACACCAGGCAAGTCCTTCTCAAACTCAAACCCACTAACAAAAATATTTGTCCAACATTTTTTAAAGCTGCCCTAGGAATAAATTTGATAACCCTATTAACTCCTGTGGAAATCCCATGCAGCTCCAACCCCTACTGTGTGTACTAGTGTGTCAAGGACTTAATTAAATCATTATAATGAATATATACTTACTCTCACTATCTGTAATCCTCTCAAATATTAATCATTCCACTGTGTCCACTTTAAGTTAATAATCAAAACTGTAATTCTGCTCTACCAAACTTTATTAAAGCCATAATAGCTTAAACTAATAGAATATTCAGTTTTCTTGTATTTATTGTAACTCACCTAGTGACCATATGTACACAATTACGCCTGTTATTGCCTTATTAATCTTAAGTTAGTCTTCAGTTTGCCTGAAATGCTCTGCATATAAAGGGGCTTTTGGCATGTTACACTCCTTTGTACAAACATGTATCATGCTGAAATATTATTATTACCACTGTCATGGAGGCTTGTTGTCAACGCGGCTGTGGAAACTTTTTTGGGGCACTTGAGTTCCAATGGGTAAGTGAGCCGTAAGAGCCTTAAACATACCACGGATCGGCCCTCGGAGTTCAGGAACCCACACCCCAACCAAACTACACACGTTCGAGTTGACGAAGGTAAATTATGACATTTTAATTGATAGATTTATTCACCTAAAGGGAAAACCTAGGCAAGTTTGTACGTTAGAAACTAATATTAGGATTATTAAGGCCCTTAGATATTAATAAGTAGTCTAGCACCTTAATATAGGTAAATAT
>WNWK01021651.1:0-33790 GCA_009830355.1 Cherax destructor
CCCTTCTACCTCGATCTCTTGCTACCCTCTATCCCTGCACTATCCACCGTCATGCTGCACTCCATACCCTACTAATCGTCCATCTCCCTCATACAACCCACTCTCCCTGCATCCTACAATAACCTGCAGCGCTGTATAACCCCTGTGGTTTAGCGCTTCTATTTGATTATAATAATAATAATTGATACCCTGGCCAAGGATGATATCCTGACCAAGAATGTTATCGTGGCCAAGAATGATATCCTGGCCAAGAATGATATCCTGGCCAAGAATGATATCCTGGCCAAGGATGATACCCTGGCCAAGAATGATATCCTGGCCAAAATTGATATCTTGGCCAAAAATGATATCCTGGCCAAGGATGATACCCTGGCCAAAGGTGATACCCTGGTCAAGAATGATACTCTGGCCAAGGATGATACTCTGGCCAAGAATGATATCCTGGGTAAGAATGATATCCTGGCCAAGAATGATATCCTGGCCAAGAATGATACCCTGGCCAAAGATGATATCCTGGCCAAGGATGATATCCTGGCCAAGGATGATACCCTGGCCAAGAATGATATCCTGGCCAAAATTGATATCTTGGCCAAGAATGATATCCTGGCCAAGGATGATACCCTGGCCAAAGGTGATACCCTGGTCAAGAATGATAATCTGGCCAAGGATGATACTCTGGCCAAGAATGATATCCTGGCAAAGAATGATATCCTGGCCAAGAATGATATCCTGGCCAAGAATGATACCCTGGCCAAAGATGATACCCTGGCCAAGGATGATATCCTGGCCAAGGATGATGTCCTGGCCAAGGATGATTCCATCGTCACTACTGGCCACAAGGAAGACCAGGTAGTGATTCTCAAGAGGGATGACTACGTCTCTACAGTGCAGGTTGTACAGGTGAAGGATACTCATCAACCGGACGCTAACTATATATTTTTCTTTCCTAATCAAGACAAAATGCAGATAGGTGTAGAGAAGAGGACAAGAAACTGCTTTATCTTTTAGCTGGGAAACCGAGTGGCCCCACTTATCAGGTCTTCCTAAAACACACAAACTAAGGATCCCTCTGAGAGCCATCACTTAACATGTCAGGAGAGCAACACAACTCTCACGAGTACTTGTCGATCATCACTGCAAGCTACTGGCAAACATTAATCATCACTGCAAGCTACTGACAAACATTAATCATCACTGCAAGCTGCTGGCAAACATTAATCATCACTGCAAGCTACTGACAAACATTAATCATCACTGCAAGCTACTGACAAACATTAATCATCACTGCAAGCTACTGGCAAACATTAATCATCACTACAAGCTACTGGCAAATATTAATCATCACTGCAAGCTGCTGGCAAACATTAATCATCACTGCAAGCTACTGACAAACATTAATCATCACTGCAAGCTACTGACAAACATTAATCATCACTGCAAGCTACTGGCAAACATTAATCATCACTGCAAGCTACTGACAAACATTAATCATCACTGCAAGCTACTGACAAACATTAATCATCACTGCAAGCTACTGACAAACATTAATCATCACTGCAAGCTACTGGCAAACATTAATCATCACTGCAAGCTACTGGCAAACATTAATCATCACTGCAAGCTACTGGCAAACATTAATCATCACTGCAAGCTACTGGCAAACATTAATCATCACTGCAAGCTACTGACAAACATTAATCATCACTACAAGCTACTGGCAAATATTAATCATCACTGCAAGCTGCTGGCAAACATTAATCATCACTGCAAGCTGCTGGCAAACATTAATCATCACTACAAGCTACTGACAAACATTAATCATCACTGCAAGCTACTGACAAATTAATCATCACTGCAAGTTACTGGCAAACATTAATCATCACTGCAAGCTACTGACAAACATTAATCATCACTGCAAGCTACTGACAAACATTAATCATCACTGCAAGCTACTGACAAACATTAATCATCACTGCAAGCTACTGACAAACATTAATCATCACTGCAAGCTACTGGCAAACATTAATCATCACTGCAAGCTACTGACAAACATTAATCATCACTGCAAGCTACTGACAAACATTAATCATCACTGCAAGCTACTGACAAACATTAATCATCACTGCAAGCTACTGGCAAACATTAATCATCACTGCAAGCTACTGGCAAACATTAATCATCACTGCAAGCTACTGGCAAACATTAATCATCACTGCAAGCTACTGGCAAACATTAATCATCACTGCAAGCTACTGACAAACATTAATCATCACTACAAGCTACTGGCAAATATTAATCATCACTGCAAGCTGCTGGCAAACATTAATCATCACTGCAAGCTGCTGGCAAACATTAATCATCACTACAAGCTACTGACAAACATTAATCATCACTGCAAGCTACTGACAAATTAATCATCACTGCAAGTTACTGGCAAACATTAATCATCACTGCAAGCTACTGACAAACATTAATCATCACTGCAAGCTACTGACAAACATTAATCATCACTGCAAGCTACTGGCAAATATTAATCATCACTGCAAGCTGCTGGCAAACATTAATCATCACTGCAAGCTGCTGGCAAACATTAATCATCACTACAAGCTACTGACAAATATTAATCATCACTACAAGCTACTGGCAAACATTAATCATCACTGCAAGCTGCTGGCAAACATTAATCATCACTACAAGCTACTGACAAACATTAATCATCACTGCAAGCTACTGACAAATTAATCATCACTGCAAGCTACTGACAAATATTAAGCCTGTCCACCTTAGACATTGAGGGAACTTTTAGGAGAGGGTCAAGGACATTAAGAGAAAGAATAAAACACTGGCCAGGCTACAGAAACAAGAAAACGCTGGCAATCGTACACATGTAGTCACGATGTCACTGGGGAGATCATTCACCACTTCCTGTTGCCGGATAAAGATTTCTTAGAGGTCATTGAGTTTTGTATAAATTATGAAAGCTTCTCTTTCGATTAAGATTTATTCCGGCAGTTGTGTGGGATGGCTAGGCTTGCCACTGAGTGCAGTCGTTGCCAGCTTGTACATGGAGCAATGGAGGAGAGATTAAAACTACATATACCAGCCAGTGCAACATGGCTCAGGTATGTTGACGATACTCACGAAATCGTAATGACACGATTGCAAACAAACCATACCACGGGTGGGGTTCGAACCCGCGGTCAGAGAGTCTCAAAACTCTAGACCGTCGCGTAAGCCACTAGGCCAGCTAGCTTCAATAAGATATTTTAATCATCGCTCCGAGACGTACCAATATAACGCAACTATTAAACAACTTCAACTCCATTAAGTTTACCATTGAAGAGAACTTCAGTAGTTGACGACCTCGTCTGGATGTACTCTGTAACGACCATAACACATTTGGGTTTAAGGTGCAGCAGATAAAACAGAGGAAAATAAGGGAATCAGTTATAATCAGCATTGTTGCCAATTTCAGTATTCTAAACGAGAATATCGAGAGACTGTTGAATACGTTTCTTCTTAAATGTTACAAACCTGTAAGGAAGATAAATGACCAACAACAAAAAATTAATCCTAAGCCTCTGTAAGTGTTATGTTAGGTCGCCAGTCCTTTATGAATTTAGTGAATTTAATCTAGATTAACTTGTATATGGAAAGAATGTAGGAAAGTACTCCCTTGGCAATAGAATTCTGTGATGAGTTTGTGAGAGTGAACGATCATATCCTGCCTACTGCAGTGTTCCAAAACTCTTCGTTTATATTGCCAGTACGCCTACTGCAGTGTTCCACAACTCTTAGCTTATATTGTCAGTACGCCTACTGCAGTGTTCCAAAACTCTTCGTTTATATTGCCAGTACGCCTACTGCAGTGTTCCACAACTCTTAGCTTATATTGTCAGTACGCCTACTGCAGTGTTCCAAAACTCTTCGTTTATATTGCCAGTACGCCTACTGCAGTGTTCCACAACTCTTAGCTTATATTGTCAGGACGCCTACTGCAGTGTTCCACAACTCTTAGCTTATATTGTCAGTACACCTACTGCAGTGTTCCAAAACTCTTCGTTTATATTGCCAGTACGCCTACTGCAGTGTTCCACAACTCTTAGCTTATATTGCCAGTACGCCTACTGCAGTGTTCCACAACTCTTAGCTTATATTGCCAGTACGCCTACTGCAGTGTTCCACAACTCTTAGCTTATATTGTCAGTACGCCTACTGCAGTGTTCCAAAACTCTTCGTTTATATTGCCAGTACGCCTACTGCAGTGTTCCACAACTCTTAGCTTATATTGTCAGGACGCCTACTGCAGTGTTCCACAACTCTTAGCTTATATTGTCAGTACACCTACTGCAGTGTTCCAAAACTCTTCGTTTATATTGCCAGTACGCCTACTGCAGTGTTCCACAACTCTTAGCTTATATTGTCAGTACGCCTACTGCAGTGTTCCAAAACTCTTCGTTTATATTGCCAGTACGCCTACTGCAGTGTTCCACAACTCTTAGCTTATATTGCCAGTACGCCTACTGCAGTGTTCCAAAACTCTTCGTTTATATTGCCAGTACGCCTACTGCAGTGTTCCACAACTCTTAGCTTATATTGTCAGGACGCCTACTGCAGTGTTCCACAACTCTTAGCTTATATTGTCAGTACGCCTACTGCAGTGTTCCACAACTCTTAGCTTATATTGTCAGTACACCTACTGCAGTGTTCCACAACTCTTAGCTTATATTGCCAGTACGCCTACTGCAGTGTTCCACAACTCTTAGCTTATATTGTCAGTACAACTACTGCAGTGTTCCACAACTCTTAGCTTATATTGTCAGTACAACTACTGCAGTGTTCCACAACTCTTAGCTTATATTGTCAGTACCCCTACTGCAGTGTTCCACAACTCTTAGCTTATATTGTCAGTACACCTACTGCAGTGTTCCACAACTCTTCGTTTATATTGTCAGTACAACTACTGCAGTGTTCCACAACTCTTAGCTTATATTGTCAGTACACCTACTGCAGTGTTCCACAACTCTTAGCTTATATTGCCAGTACGCCTACTGCAGTGTTCCACAACTCTTAGCTTATATTGTCAGTACAACTACTGCAGTGTTCCACAACTCTTAGCTTATATTGTCAGTACAACTACTGCAGTGTTCCACAACTCTTAGCTTATATTGTCAGTACCCCTACTGCAGTGTTCCACAACTCTTAGCTTATATTGTCAGTACACCTACTGCAGTGTTCCACAACTCTTCGTTTATATTGTCAGTACAACTACTGCAGTGTTCCACAACTCTTAGCTTATATTGTCAGTACAACTACTGCAGTGTTCCACAACTCTTCGTTTATATTGTCAGTACAACTACTGCAGTGTTCCACAACTCTTAGCTTATATTGTCAGTACAACTACTGCAGTGTTCCACAACTCTTCGTTTATATTGTCAGTACAACTACTGCAGTGTTCCACAACTCTTAGCTTATATTGTCAGTACAACTACTGCAGTGTTCCACAACTCTTAGCTTATATTGTCAGTACAACTACTGCAGTGTTCCACAACTCTTAGCTTATATTGCCAGTACTCCTACTGCAGTGTTCCACAACTCTTAGCTTACATTGCCAGTGCGCCTACTGCAATGTTCCACAACTCTTAGCTTATATTGTCAGTACACCTACTGCAGTGTTCCACAACTCTTAGCTTATATTGTCAGTACAACTACTTCAGTGTTCCACAACTCTTAGCTTATATTGCCAGTACACCTACTGCAGTGTTCCACAACTCTTAGCTTACATTGCCAGTACGCCTACTGCAGTGTTCCACAACTCTTAGCTTACATTGCCAGTACGCCTACTGCAGTGTTCCACAACTCTTAGCTTATATTGTCAGTACACCTACTGCAGTGTTCCACAACTCTTAGCTTACATTGCCAGTACGCCTACTGCAGTGTTCCACAACTCTTAGCTTACATTGCCAGTACGCCTACTGCAGTGCTAATTTTTTCACGTGAACCTGACTTTTATGGTACTGCTGGCGCTGTTTCTTCTGGTATTACTGTTGCTGTTTCTTCTGGTAATGCCGCTACTGATTCTGCTGGTACTGCCGCTACTGTTTCTGCTAGTACTGCTGCTACTGATTCTGCTGGTAATGCTGCTACTGATTCTGCTGTTGCTGTTTCTTCTGGTATTGTTGCTGTTTCTTCTGGTATTGCTGTTGCTGTTTCTTGTGGTACTACTGATTCTGCTGGTACTGCCGCTAGTGTCCCTGCTGGTACTGCTGGTACTGATTCTGCTGTTGCTGTTTCTTCTAGTATTGTTGCTGTTTCTTCTGGTATTCTTGCTGTTTCTTGTGGTACTACTGATTCTGCTGGTACTGCCGCTAGTGATTCTGCTGGTACTGCTGCTACTGATTCTGCTGTTGCTGTTTCTTCTGGTATTGTTGATGTTTCTTCTGGTATTGTTGTTGTTTCTTCTGGCATTGCTGTTGCTGTTTCTTCTGGTATTGCTGTTGCTGTTTCTTCTGGTACTGCTGTTCCTGTTTCTTCTGGTACTGCTGTTGCAGTTCTGGTACTGCTGTTGCTGTTTCTTCTGGTACTGCTGTTGCTGTTTCTTCTGGTACTGCTGTTGCTGTTTCTTCTGGTACTGCTGTTGCTGTTTTTTCTGGTATTGCTGTTGCTGTTTCTTCTGGTACTGCTGTTGCTGTTTCTTCTGGTATTGCTGTTGATGTTTCTTCTGGTATTGCTGTTGCTGTTTCTTCTGGTACTGCTGTTGCTGTTTCTTCTGGTACTGCTGTTGCTGTTTCTTCTGGTACTGCTGTTGCTGTTTCTTCTGGTACTGCTGTTGCTGTTTCTTCTGGTACTGCTGTTGCTGTTTCTTCTGGTATTGCTGTTGCTGTTTCTTCTGGTACTGCTGTTGCTTTTTCTTCTGGTACTGCTATTGTTGTTTCTTCTGGTACTGCTGTTGCTGTATCTTCTGGTACTGCTGTTGCTGTATCTTCTGGTACTGCTGTTGCTGTTTCTTCTGGTATTGCTGTTGTTGTTTCTTCTGGTACTGCTGTTGCTGTTTCTTCTGGTACTGCTGTTGCTGTTTTTTTCTGGTACTGCTGTTGCTGTTTCTTCTGGTACTGCTGTTGCTGTTTCTTCTGGTACTGCTGTTGCTGATTCTTCTGGTACTGCTGTTGCTGTTTTTCTGGTACTGCTGTTGCTGTTTCTTCTGGTACTGCTGTTGCTGTTTTTTCTGGTACTGCTGTTGCTGTTTCTTCTGGTATTGATGTTGCTGTTTCTTCTGGTACTGCTGTTGCTGTTTCTTCTGGTACTGCTGTTGCTGTTTCTTCTGGTACTGCTGTTGCTGTTTCTTCTGGTATTGATGTTGCTGTTTCTTCTGGTACTGCTGTTGTTGTTTCTTCTGGTACTGCTGTTGCTGTTTCTTCTGGTACTGCTGTTGCTGTTTCTTCTGGTACTGCTGTTGCTGTTTCTTCTGGTATTGATGTTGCTGTTTCTTCTGGTACTGCTGTTGCTGTTTCTTCTGGTACTGCTGTTGCTGTTTTTCTGGTACTGCTGTTGCCGTTTCTTCTGGTACTGCTGTTGCTGTTTCTTCTGGTATTGATGTTGCTGTTTCTTCTGGTACTGCTGTTGCTGTTTCTTCTGGTACTGCTGTTGCTGTTTCTTCTGGTATTGCTGTTGCTGTTTCTTCTGGTACTGCTGTTGCTGTTTCTTGTGGTACTGCTGTTGCTGTTTCTTCTGGTACTGCTGTTGCTGTTTCTTCTGGTACTGCTGTTGATGTTTCTTCTGGTACTGCTGTTGCTGTTTCTTCTGGTACTGCTGTTGCTGTTTCTTCTGGTACTGTTGCTGTTTCTTCTGGTACTGCTGTTGTTTCTTCTGGTACTGCTGTTGCTGTTTCTTCTGGTACTGCTGTTGCTGTTTCTTCTGGTATTGCTGTTGCTGTTTCTTCTGGTACTGCTGTTGCTGTTTCTTCTGGTACTGCTGTTGCTGTATCTTCTGGTACTGCTGTTGCTGTTTCTTCTGGTACTGCTGTTGCTGCTTCTTCTGGTACTGCTGTTGCTGTTTCTTCTGGTACTGCTGTTGCTGTTTCTTCTGGTACTGCTGTTGCTGATTCTTCTGGTACTGCTGTTGTTGTTTCTTCTGGTACTGCTGTTGCTGTTTCTTCTTTTACTGCTGTTGCTGTTTCTTCTGGTACTGTTGTTGCTGTTTCTTCTGGTACTGCTGTTGTTGTTTCTTCTGGTACTGCTGTTGCTGTTTCTTCTGGTACTGCTGTTGCTGTTTCTTCTGGTACTGCTGTTGCTGTTTCTTCTGGTATGTTGTTGCTGTTTCTTCTGGACTGCTGTTGTTGTTTCTTCTGGTACTGCTGTTGCTGTTTCTTCTGGTACTGCTGTTGCTGTTTCTTCTGGTACTGCTGTTGCTGTTTCTTCTGGTACTGCTGTTGCTGTTTCTTCTGGTACTGTTGTTGCTGTTTCTTCTGGTACTGCTGTTGCTGATTCTTCTGGTACTGCTGTTGTTGTTTCTTCTGGTACTGCTGTTGCTGTTTCTTCTGGTACTGCTGTTGCTGTTTCTTCTGGTACTGCTGTTGCTGTTTCTTCTGGTACTGCTGTTGCTGTTTCTTCTGGTACTGCTGTTGCTGTTTCTTCTGGTACTGCTGTTGCTGTTTCTTCTGGTACTGCTGTTGCTGTTTCTTCTGGTACTGCTGTTGCTGTTTCTTCTGGTACTGCTGTTGCTGTTTCTTCTGGTACTGCTGTTGCTGTTTCTTCTGGTACTGCTGTTGCTGTTTCTTCTGGTACTGCTGTTGCTGTTTCTTCTGGTACTGCCTCCAAGAATTATATTCACATACCGGACACAGTAGCGTAAAGTTAAAGGTTAATTTTAAACATTACAACACAGTTCTTATCATAACTCGGCAGCTTTACCCAGTATTAACTTGCTATTTTTAATTACTCTTTATTATTACCATCATTTCTTCATTATATTAATGTTGACATTTAAGATTCCATTACTTGGTAACGGAGCAAGGGTATAAGTGATATAACTTGCCCCACCAAAATACAACTCTCGCAGTTAATTTTGGCCAAGATACATTTATTCATAGAGTCAAGTGAAGTTAATATTTTATTGTTTTACTGAAGCAATGTTTGTGGTAGTTAGCGATGTATTAAATTTGGCCGCCTCGCTAAATTTACTGAGTGTTATTTATAGCATATCCTCTTCTCTTATTTTTTCCTTTCATTTTTCATTCTATTTTTCCTTCCTTCCATCTTTCCTTCCCACAATCTTTCCTTCCCACAATCTTTCCTTCCCACAATCTTTCCTTCCCACAATCTTTCCTTCCCACAATCTTTCCTTCCCACAATCTTTTCCATCATTCTTTCCTTCCTTCCATTTCAGTTTCTCTTTTCGTCTCATATTATTTATAAAGAGATGGAGGAGGAGGAGGATGAGGTGGAGGATGAGGTGGAGGATGAGGATGATGAGGTGGAGGATGAGGATGATGAGGTGGAGGATGAGGATGATGAGGTGGAGGAGGAGGAGGATGAGGTGGAGGATGAGGATGATGAGGTGGAGAGGATGAGAGTGATGAGAGGAAGAGAGGAGGATGATGAGGTGGAGGATGAGAGGATGATGAGGTGGAGGATGAGGATGATGAGGTGGAGGATGAGGAGATGGAGTGGAGGATGAGGATGATGAGGTGGAGGATGAGGATGATGAGGTGGAGGAGGAGGAGGATGAGGTGGAGGATGAGGATGATGAGGTGGAGGATGAGGATGATGAGGTGGAGGAGGAGGATGATGAGGTGGAGGATGAGGATGATGAGGTGGAGGAGGAGGATGATGAGGTGGAGAGAGATGAGGAGATGGGGATGAGGTGGAGGAAGGAGATGATGATGAGGTGAGGAGGATGAGTGGAGGATGAGAGATGAGAGGGAATGAGGATGAGTGAGGTGGAGGAGATGAGGAGGATGGAGTGGAGGATGAGGATGATGAGGTGAGGAGGATGAGGGATGGATGAGGGATGGAGGAGATGAGGATGATGAGGTGGAGGATGAGGATGATAGAGGTGGAGGATGAGGATGATGAGGTGGAGGATGAGGAGGATGGAGTGGAGGATGAGGATGATGAGGTGGAGGATGAGGATGATGAGGTGGAGGATGAGGATGATGAGGTGGAGGATGAGGAGGATGAGGTGGAGGAGGAGGATGATGAGGTGGAGGATGAGGATGATGAGGTGGAGGATGAGGATGATGAGGTGGAGGATGAGGAGGATGGAGTGGAGGATGAGGATGATGAGGTGGAGGATGAGGATGATGAGGTGGAGGATGAGGATGATGAGGTGGAGGATGAGGAGGATGGAGTGAGGATGAGGATGATGAGGTGGAGGTATGAGGATGATAAGTGGAGGATGAGGATGATGAGGTGGAGGCATGAGGAGTGATGGAGTGTAGGTGAGGTAGCGCAGAATGTGACAGGTGGGAGGTCCCAGAGATGAAATGGTGGCAGGTGAGGATGATACAGCAGCAGCAAAGTGTGAGATGAGGTGAGGCCACTAAAGGGAGCAAATGTGTACAGTAGTCAGTGTAGGCCTACTACAACAGCAAATGTTGAGAGTAGGTGTAGGCCTATTAACAGCAGCAGCAAATGTGTGACAAGTAGTCAGGTGTAGGCCTACCTAACAGCAGCAGCAAATGTGTGACAAGTAGTCAGGTGTAGGCCTACCTAACAGCAGCAGCAAATGTGGGACTAGTCAGGTGTAGGCCTACTTAACAGCAGCAGCAAATGTGTGACAAGTAGTCAGGTGTAGGCCTACCTAACAGCAGCAGCAAATGTGTGACAAGTAGTCAGGTGTAGGCCTACCTAACAGCAGCAGCAAATGTGTGACAAGTAGTCAGGTGTAGGCCTACCTAACAGCAGCAGCAAATGTGTGACTAGTAGTCAGGTGTAGGCCTACCTAACAGCAGCAGCAAATGTGTGACAAGTAGTCAGGTGTAGGCCTACCTAACAGCAGCAGCAAATGTGTGACAAGTAGTCAGGTGTAGGCCTACCAACAGCAGCAGCAAATGTGGACTAGTCAGGTGTAGGCCTACCAAACAGCAGCAGCAAATGTGGGACTAGTCAGGTGTAGGCCTACCTAACAGCAGCAGCAAATGTGGGACTAGTCAGGTGTAGGCCTACCTAACAGCAGCAGCAAATGTGGGACTAGTCAGGTGTAGGCCTACCTAACAGCAGCAGCAAATGTGTGACAAGTAGTCAGGTGTAGGCCTACCTAACAGCAGCAGCAAATGTGTGACTAGTCAGGTGTAGGCCTACCTAACAGGCAGCGAGCAAATGTGTGCAGCTAGTCAGGTGTAGGCCTACTAACAGGCAGCAGCAATGTGTTATATCAGGTGTAGAAACCTAACAGTGAGTGTGTGTTATTCATGTAGCAGTACCTTGGGTAAATTGCTGGTCAGCTTTAGCAGTAACCTTCAGGTAGTGTGCTATTCATGTTAGCAGTAACCTTGGGTAAGTGGCACTTTAGCAGTAACCTTGGGTAAGTGGCACTTTAGCAGTTACCTTGGGTAAGTGGCACTTTATCAGTAACCTTGGGTAAGTGGCACTTTAGCAGTTACCTTGGGTAAGTGGCACTTTAGCAGTAACCTTGGCTAAGTGGCACTTTAGCAGTTACCTTGGGTAAGTGGCACTTTAGCAGTAACCTTGGGTAAGTGGCACTTTAGCAGTAACCTTGGGTAAGTGGCACTTTAGCAGTAACCTTGGGTAAGTGGCACTTTAGCAGTAACCTTGGGTAAGTGGCACTTTAGCAGTAACCTTGGGTAAGTGGCACTTTAGCAGTAACCTTGGGTAAGTGGCACTTTAGCAGTAACCTTGGGTAAGTGGCAGTTTAGCAGTAACCTTGGGTAAGTGGCAGTTTAGCAGTAACCTTGGGTAAGTGGCAGTTTAGCAGTAACCTTGGGTAAGTGGCAGTTTAGAAGTAACCTTGGGTAAGTGGCAGTTTAGCAGTAACCTTGGGTAAGTGGCAGTTTAGCAGTAACCTTGGGTAAGTGGCAGTTTAGCAGTAACCTTGGGTAAGTGGCAGTTTAGAGTAACCTTGGGTAAGTGGCACTTTAGCAGTAACCTTGGGTAAGTGGCATTTAGAGTAACCTTGGGTAAGTGGCACTTTGAGGTAACCTTGGGTAAGTGGCACTTTAGCAGTAACCTTGGGTAAGTGGCACTTTAGCAGTAACCTTGGGTAAGTGGCACTTTAGCAGTAACCTTGGGTAAGTGGCACTTTAGCAGTAACCTTGGGTAAGTGGTACTTTAGCAGTAACCTTGGGTAAGTGGCACTTTAGCAGTAACCTTGGGTAAGTGGCACTTTAGCAGTAACCTTGGGTAAGTGGCACTTTAGCAGTAACCTTGGGTAAGTGGCACTTTAGAAGTAACCTTGGGTAAGTGGCATTTAGAGTAACCTTGGGTAAGTGGCATTTAGCAGTAACCTTGGGTAAGTGGCACTTTAGCAGTAACCTTGGGTAAGTGGCACTTTAGCAGTAACCTTGGGTAAGGGGCAGTTTAGCAGTAACCTTGGGTAAGGGGCAGTTTAGCAGTAACCTTGGGTAAGTGGCACTTTAGCAGTAACCTTGGGTAAGTTAAAGGGTTAAAATAACAAGAAAGAAACACCACTGTCATGGAGTCTTCGTTCTGTGCAACACCTTCTGCTGATGTCGCTTCATCACCTGCTAAAGGTGCTGAGGCGACACCCGTTTCTGTTAATGCCTCTGCCTCTTGCACGCCTTTAACAATGCGTCTGGCTTCCACGCATACGGTGCGACGGTTTTGGGATCGCCCGCCTCCCTTGGGTCGGACCGCCCACAGTACTACTAAACGTTCCAGACCACCTACTGACGACGGTTCTTTGATGTCTACCCAAAAACAACCTGCACGACACTCACTCCCTTTGCGCACCATGTTTACAAGTACACAGTGGACTAAATTCTTTTCCCTCCAACCAACATCTCCAACTGATTATCTTTCTGACCATAGTACAGTGGACGCCCGAGTTTCGGTCATAATTCACTCCAGAAGGCTATTCAAGTGCCATTACCGAACGAATTTATTCCCTTAAGGAAAAATGTAAATTAGATTAGTCCTTTCAGACAAAAGCACTTACAATATTAAACTTACATAATTGTTCGATTTCCGAGGTGACTGAAACTCGGGGGTCCACTGTATTGGTAAAGCTCTTTTACGACATGTTGTCCAAAATATATCCTTCCACGCTCTTTGAAACGGTACGCACGTCATTACAGTTCAGAATTCAGAACAAGCTCATAATCTTTCCCATATTACTTCCATAGATAACATTCCAATCACAGTTCATAAGCACGCTACTCTCAATTCTTGCAGTGGTACGGTGGTTTTACCACATACCATTGTACAAAGTGATTTTCTGTCTTGCGGCGATGATATTTTAGAGCAATTATCCCTTCAGGACCTTTCTATTCTCAAAGTGGATACATACGTCCTGCCTGCTCACGGGCGGAGACGCTTTCCCAGTAACATCGTCCGCTTAACCTTCAGCTTCCGTGAACTCCCGTCCTCCGTTTATATTGCGGGTCATCGCCTTGAAGTCCGTAAAGTAGTCCCTACTCCCCATCAGTGTCGGAAGTGCTGGCGCTTCAGACACCCCGCTAAATACTGCAGATCTGCGGTGGAGCTTCCGGTCTGCGGTGCCGCAGATCATGCCAATATATCTTGCAGTCTTCCCTCCTTGTGTCTCAATTGTAATGAATCTCATCCTTCCTTTTCACGCCATTGTCAAGTCTATCGTAATGAACGAGAAATCCGTTATCTTAAAGAGAGAGAAGGCCTTACTTTGGCTATGGCTGTCTCTCAGCTTCGCCTTCAGGAAAATCTTCCTCGTATTCCTTATTCTCGAGTAGCTCGGAGGCCTCCAAGCTTGATGGTCCTCCCGCCTATCAGCTCCTCTGCTACCATGGGATCATGAGGCTAAAGTCGCAAGGGATTCGAAGACTAACTCAAAAGGGTTCTTTCAGGTATACAGAAGTAAGATTAGGGACAAGATAGGCCCACTTAAGAGTAACTCAGGTCAGATCACTGACAGTGATAAGGAAATGTGTGAACCTTGCAACACCTACTTCCTCTCAGTTTTTACTCAAGAAGATACTAGTGAAATTCCAGAAACAATAAATTATTTAGAACAGGATGATAATAAACTATGCATAATTGAGGTAACTAGTGACATGGTCCTCAGACAAATAGAGAAATTAAAACCTAACAAATCCCCAGGCCCTGATGAACTGTTTGCAAGGGTTTTAAAGGAATGTAAAGGAGAACTAAGCATACCCTTGGCTAATCTTTTCAATATATCACTACAAACTGGCATAGTGCCAGACAAGTGGAAAATGGCTAATGTAATACCTATTTACAAGGCAGGTAACAGGTCCTTAGCTTCGAACTATAGACCAATAAGCCTTACCTCCATAGTGGGAAAATTTATAGAATCAATAATTGCAGAGGCAATTCGTAGCCATCTTGAAAGGCATAAATTGATTAATGAATCTTAGCACGGTTTTACAAAGGGGTGTTCCTGTCTTTTGAATTTACTAACTTTTTTTTACTAAGGTATTTGAGGAGGTAGATCATGGTATTGAATATGATATTGTGTATATGGACTTCAGTAAGGCTTTCGATAGAGTTCCACATCAGAGGCTATTGAGGAAAATTAAGGCACATGGAATAGTAGGAAAAAAAATTTCCTGGGTAGAGGCATGGTTGACAAATAGGCAGCAGAGAGTTTGCATAAATGGGGAGAAATCAGAATGGGGGCACGTCACAAACGGTGTTCCACAGGGGTCAGTGTTGGGCCCCTTGTTGTTCACAATTTACATAAACGACATAGATGAGGGAATAAATAGCGATATAAGCAAATTTGCTGATGACTCCAAACTAGGCCGTCTAATTCATTCAAATGAGGACATTAGAACACTCCAGGATGATTTGAATAGACTGATGCAGTGGTCGGAGAAGTGGCTGATGCAGTTTAATATTGACAAATGCAAAGTTCTAAATGTTGGACAGGACAATAACCATGCCACATATAAATTAAATAATGTAGATCCATTACTGATTGCGAAAAGGATTTAGGAGTTCTGGTTAGCAGTAATCTGAAACCAAGACAACAGTGCATAAGTGTTCGCAATAAAGCTAACAGGTTGTTCTTCAACTCTCTATATCTCTGGTTAGGCCTCATTTAGATTATGCTGCACAGTTCTGGTCACCGTATTACAGAATGGATATAAATGCATTGGAAAACGTACAAAGGAGGATGACAAAGTTGATCCCATGTATCAGAAATCTTCCCTATGAGGATAGACTGAGGACCCTGAATCTGCACTCTCTAGAAAGGCGTAGAATTAGGGGGGATATGATTGAGGTGTATACGTAAATGGAAAACAGGAATAAATAAAGGGGATGTAAATAGTGTGTTAAAATATCTAGCCTAGACAGGACACGCAGCAATGGATTTAAGTTGGAAAAATTCAGATTCAGGAAGGATATAGGAAAGCACTGGTTTGGTAATAGAGTTGTGGATGAGTGGAACAAACTCCCGAGTACCGTCATAGAAGCTAAGACGTGTAGTTTTAAAAATAGGTTAGATAAATACACGAGTGGGAGTGGGTGTGGGTGGGTGTGAGTTGGACCTGACCAGCTTGTGATACTAGGTCAGTTGCTGTGCTCCTTCTTTAGGGAATGGGACGTGACCTGACTACCTTAAGGCTTAAGTGAGTGAATTGGACCTGCCTCGCATGGGTCAGTAGGCCTGCTGCAGTGTTCCTTCTTTCTTATGTTCAAGTGGCACTTTAACAGTAACCTTGGGTAAGTGGCACTTTAGCAGTACCTGGAGTCTACCTGGAGAGAATTCCAGGGGTCAACGCCCCCGCGGCCCGGTCCGTGACCAGGCCTCCTGTTGGACCAGAGCCTGATCAACCAGGCTGTTACTGCTGGACGCACGCAGTCCAACGTACGAACCACAGCCCGGCTGATCAGGTACCGACTTGAGGTGCCTGTCCAGTGCCTGCTTGAAGACAGCCAGGGGTTTGTTGGTAATCCCCCTGATGTATGCTGGGAGGCAGTTGAACAATCTTGGGCCCCTGACACTTATTGTGTTGTCCCTCAACGTGCTAGTGGTACCCCTGCTTTTCATTGGGGGGATGTTACATCGCCTGCCGAGTCTTTTGCTTTCGTAGGGAGTGATTTTTGTGTGCAAGTTTGGTACTAAGCCCTCGAGAATTTTCCATGTGTATATAATAATGTATCTCTCCCGCCTGCGTTCTAGAGAGTACAGGTTTAGGAACTTCAAGCGTTCCCAGTAGTTGAGGTGGTTTATCGCACTTATGCGTGCGGTGAAGGTTCTCTCCACATTTTCAAGGTCAGCAATTTCACCCGCCTTGAAAGGTGCAGTTAGTGTGCAGCAATATTCCAGCCTAGATAGAACAAGCGATCTGTAAAGTGTCAACATGGGCTTGGCATCCCTGGTTTTGAAGGTTCTCATTATCCATCCTGTCATTTTTCGAGCAGATGCAATTGCTACTTTGTTATGGTCCTTGAAGGTGAGATCCTCTGACATGATCACTCCCAGGTCTTTGACATTAGTTTTTCGCTCTATTGTGTAGTTGGAATTAGTTTTGTACTCCGATGAGATTTTAATTTCTTCACGTTTTCCGTATCTTAGTAATTGAAATTTCTCATCATTGAACTTCATATTGTTTTCTGCAGCCCATTTAAAGATTTGGTTTATGTCTGCTTGGAGTCTTGCAGTGTCTTCAACGGTGGACACTGTCATACAGATTCGGGTGTCATCTGCAAAGGAAGACACAGCACTGTGGCTTATATCCCTGTCAATGTCTGATATGAGGATGAGGAATAGGATGGGAGCAAGTACTTTGCCTTGTGGAACAGAGCTTTTCACAGTAGCTGCCTCAGACTTTACTCTGTTGACTACTACTCTTTGTGTTCTACATGTTAGGAAATTATAGATCCATCTACCAACTTTTCCTGTTATTCCTTTATCACGCATTTTGTGTGCTATTACACCATGGTCACACTTGTCAAAGGCTTTTGCAAAATCTGTGTATATAACATCTGCATTTTGTTTATCTTCTAGAGCATCCAGGACCTTGTCGTAGTGGTCCAGTAGTTGGGACAGACAGGAGCGACCTGCTCTAAACCCATGCTGTCCTGGGTTGTGTAATTGATGGGTATCAAGATGGGTGGCGATCTTGCTTCTTAGAACCCTTTCAAAGATTTTTATGATATGGGACGTTAGCGCAATTGGTCTGTAGTTCTTTGCTATTGCTTTACTGCCCCCTTTGTGGAGTGGGGCTATGTCTGTTGTTTTTAGTAACTGCGGGACGATCCCAGTGTCCATGCTCCCTCTCCATAGGATGTTAGAAGCATGTGATAGGGGCTTCTTGCAGTTCTTGATGAACACTTGAGTTCCATGAGTCGGGGCCTGGAGCGGAGTGCATGGGCATGTCATTTATTGCCTTTTCGAAGTCATTTGGCATCGTGGTGATGTCAGAAAGGCATGTGTCTGTCAAGTTCTGTGGCACTCTCATAAAAAAAAATTTAGGTTTTCGATTTTCAGTCTTGTTAGTGGCTCGCTAAAAACTGAGTCATACTGGGATTTAAGTAACTCACTCATTTCCTTGGGTAAGTGGCACTTTAGCAGTAACCTTGGGTAAGTGGCACTTTAGCAGTAACCTTGGGTAAGTGGCACTTTAGCAGTAACCTTGGGTAAGTGGCACTTTAGCAGTAACCTTGGGTAAGTGGTCACTCCCCCTCCCTCCCTGGTGACTCCTCCCTCCCTGGTCCCTCCCCCTTCCTCCCTGGTGACTCCTCCCTCCCTGGTCATTCCTCCCTCCCTGGTCCCTCCCCCTCCCTCCCTGGTCATTCCTCCCTCCCTGGTCCCTCCCCTCCCTGGTGACTCCTCCCTCCCTGTCCCTCCCCCTCCTGGTGACTCCTCCCTCCCTGGTCCCTCCCCCTTCCTCCCTGGTGACTCCTCCCTCCCTGGTCATTCCTCCCTCCCTGGTCACTCCCCCTCCCTCCCTGGTGACTCCTCCCTCCCTGGTCCCTCCCCTTCCTCCCTGGTCCCTCCCCTTCCTCCCTGGTGACTCCTCCCCCCCTGGTCATTCCTCCCTCCCTGGTCACTCCCCTCCCTCCCTGGTGACTCCTCCCTCCCTGGTGACTCCCCTCCCTCCCTGGTCACTCCCCTCCCTCCCTGGTGACTCCTCCCTCCCTGGTCACTCCTCCCTCCCTGGTCACTCCTCCCTGGTCACTCCTCCCTCCCTGGTGACTCCTCCCTGGTCACTCCCCCTCCCTCCCTGGTGACTCCTCCCTCCCTGGTGACTCCTCCCTCCCTGGTCACTCCTCCCTGGTCACTCCCCCTCCCTCCCTGGTGACTCCTCCCTCCCTGGTGACTCCTCCCTCTGCTAATACTGGCTACATATGAGGTATTATTCTTGAGAGTCCTCAGACAGCGGAAACTTCTAGTCCACTTAAAGCTTTACTTACAGAGTTTCCTGTAATGGCCACCAGTCCTTCCAGACAACCTCTCTTGTAACCTTCCCTGTAGCAGTAGCAGCAGTTCTTATTGTTTGTTATTCTTGTAGTAGTGGTGGTGGCAGTAGTAGAAGACTTGAGTGTTATAATTGAGGGCACTCTGGTAGTAGTGGTGGTGGCAGTTGTAGAAGGTTTGCGTGTTATAATTGAGGGCACTCTGGTAGTAGTGGTGGTAGAGGTTGTAGAAGGTTTGCGTGTTATAATTGAGGGCACTCTGGTAGTAGTGGTGGTGGCAGTTGTAGAAGGTTTGCGTGTTATAATTGAGGGCACTCTGGTAGTAGAGGTGGTGGCAGTTGTAGAAGGTTTGCGTGTTATAATTGAGGGCACTCTGGTAGTAGTGGTGGTGGCAGTTGTAGAAGGTTTGCGTGTTATAATTGAGGGCACTTTGGTAGTAGTGGTGGTGGCAGTTGTAGAAGACTTGCGTGTTATAATTGAGGGCACTCTGGTAGTAGTGGTGGTGGCAGTTGTAGAAGACTTGCGTGTTATAATTGAGGGCACTTTGGTAGTAGTGGTGGTGGCAGTTGTAGAAGACTTGCGTGTTATAATTGAGGGCACTCTGGTAGTAGTGGTGGTGGCAGTTGTAGAAGACTTGCGTGTTATAATTGAGGGCACTCTGGTAGTAGTGGTGGTGGCAGTTGTAGAAGACTTGCGTGTTATAATTGAGGGCACTTTGGTAGTAGTGGTGGTGGCAGTTGTAGAAGACTTGCGTGTTATAATTGAGGGCACTCTGGTAGTAGTGGTGGTGGCAGTTGTAGAAGACTTGGTGTTATAATTGAGGGCACTCTGGTAGTAGTGGTGGTGGCAGTTGTAGAAGGTTTGCGTGTTATAATTGAGGGCACTCTGGTAGTAGTGGTGGTGGCAGTTGTAGAAGACTTGCGTGTTATAATTGAGGGCACTCTGGTAGTAGTGGTGGTGGCAGTTGTAGAAGACTTGAGTGTTATAATTGAGGGCACTCTGGTAGTAGTGGTGGTGGCAGTTGTAGAAGACTTGCGTGTTATAATTGAGGGCACTCTGGTAGTAGTGGTGGTGGCAGTTGTAGAAGACTTGCGTGTTATATTGAGGGCACTCTGGTAGTAGTGGTGGTGGCAGTTGTAGAAGGTTTGCGTGTTATAATTGAGGGCACTCTGGTAGTAGTGGTGGTGGCAGTTGTAGAAGACTTGCGTGTTATAATTGAGGGCACTCTGGTAGTAGTGGTGGTGGCAGTTGTAGAAGACTTGCGTGTTATAATTGAGGGCACTCTGGTAGTAGTGGTGGTGGCAGTTGTAGAAGACTTGAGTGTTATAATTGAGGGCACTCTGGTAGTAGTGGTGGTGGCAGTTGTAGAAGACTTGCGTGTTATAATTGAGGGCACTCTGGTAGTAGTGGTGGTGGCAGTTGTAGAAGACTTGCGTGTTATAATTGAGGGCACTCTGGTAGTAGTGGTGGTGGCAGTTGTAGAAGGTTTGCGTGTTATAATTGAGGGCACTCTGGTAGTAGTGGTGGTGGCAGTTGTAGAAGACTTGCGTGTTATAATTGAGGGCACTCTGGTAGTAGTGGTGGTGGCAGTTGTAGAAGACTTGCGTGTTATAATTGAGGGCACTCTGGTAGTAGTGGTGGTGGCAGTTGTAGAAGACTTGAGTGTTATAATTGAGGGCACTCTGGTAATAGTGGTGGTGGCAGTTGTAGAAGACTTGCGTGTTATAATTGAGGGCACTCTGGTAGTAGTGGTGGTGGCAGTTGTAGAAGACTTGCGTGTTATAATTGAGGGCACTCTGGTGCTCCACCCTGGATATTGCTTATATTTAAAGCATACCGACTGACTGGGAATTAAAGTGGTAGCTCACCTCTACACTAGAACACTTTAATTCCTAAAATAGGAATTAAACTAAGTGTATATGACGTACTTTTTAGACAGTTTTTAGTTTATAAATTAGTGATTATTTGATCAAACCATCAGTTTAAATTCATCGTTGACATGAGTATATTTCATAGTTAATACTGTAATATTTACTAAATAAAGTTAGGTTTGGTAGGATTCCACTAAATTATATTACGCTAATTTTGTCATGGTTGTTGAGGTTGTTCAGGTAATTTTTGGTGTTTAGTTAAATCAAATTACATACCAGGTGAATTCACAAATATTTTATAGGCTTTTTTTTTTGAGGGACTGCCTAAAAGCACGACATAAATACACTAAGAGGTATACACTTGTACGTGTATATGAGAGATATTCACCTCCTCCTTCACATAGAGTGAGAGAGATCTGTCCGTGTATATTATATACACTGTAACAGACTTGTAGTGTCAGACGGATGTAAGTGTCCACCTGGAATGGAAAATAGATTATGAAGTAATAAGTTGTATTTATGTAGATGTAGTATTGACAGTCCTGGGCACTAAATTGTCTTCATTATTGATGATAACTGACACACTTGGGCAACATTTAGAAATCTTTATTCTGGAAACGTTTCGCGGCCCAGTGCCTTCTTCAGTCCAATACAAAGAAGAACGGTGGAAAATGAGGAGTTTGAGGTAGTCAGTCCCTCAGGAAGCATGTCATGGCTACACGTTAGGAAGCAGGTCATGGCTACATGTTAGGAAGCAGGTCATGGCTACATGTTAGGAAGCAGGTCATGGCTACAGGTTAGGAAGCAGGTCATGGCTACATGTTAGGAAGCAGGTCATGGCTACATGTTAGGAAGCAGGTCATGGCTACACGTTAAGAAGCAGGTCATGGCTACATGTTAGGAAGCAGGTCATGGCTACAGGTTAGGAAGCAGGTCATGGCTACACGTTAAGAAGCAGGTCATGGCTACATGTTAGGAAGCAGGTCATGGCTACAGGTTAGGAAGCAGGTCATGGCTACACGTTAAGAAGCAGGTCATGACTACATGTTAGGAAGCAGGTCATGGCTACTGGTTAGGAAGCAGGTCATGGCTACATGTTAGGAAGCAGGTCATGGCTACATGTTAGGAAGCAGGTCATGGCTACATGTTAGGAAGCATGTCATGGCTACATGTTAGGAAGCAGGTCATGGCTACACGTTAAGAAGCAGGTCATGGCTACATGTTAGGAAGCAGGTCATGGCTACAGGTTAGGAAGCAGGTCATGGCTACATGTTAGGAAGCAGGTCATGGCTACATGTTAGGAAGCAGGTCATGGCTACATGTTAGGAAGCAGGTCATGGCTACACGTTAAGAAGCAGGTCATGGCTACATGTTAGGAAGCAGGTCATGGCTACATGTTAGGAAGCATGTCATGGCTACACGTTAAGAAGCAGGTCATGGCTACATGTTAGGAAGCAGGTCATGGTTACATGTTAGGAAGCAGGTCATGGCTACATGTTAGGAAGCAGGTCATTGCTACATGTTAGGAAGCAGGTCATGGTTACATGTTAGGAAGCAGGTCATGGCTACAGGTTAGGAAGCAGGTCATGGCTACATGTTAGGAAGCAGCTCATGGCTACATGTTAGGAAGCAGGTCATGGCTACATGTTAGGAAGCAGGTGATGGTTACATGTTAGGAAGCAGGTCATGGCTACATGTTAGGAAGAAGGTCATGGCTACAGGTTAGGAAGCAGGTCATGGCTACAGGTTAGGAAGCAGCTCATGGCTACATGTTAGGAAGCAGGTCATGGCTACATGTTAGGAAGCAGGTCATGGCTACATGCTAGGAAGCAGGTCATGGCTACAGGTTAGGAAGCAGGTCATGGCTACAGGTTAGGAAGCAGCTCATGGCTACATGTTAGGAAGCAGGTCATGGCTACAGGTTAGGAAGCAGGTCATGGCTACAGGTTAGGAAGCAGGTCATGGCTACATGTTAGGAAGCAGGTCATGGCTACAGGTTAGGAAGCAGGTCATGGCTACAGGTTAGGCAAGCTTTAAAGAATTCCTTACATCAACATCCTAAGATGTGTCTGACAGAAACATTTCCAGAATAAGCATTCCCAAATGTTGCCAAAGTGTCTCTCTTATCAACTTGAGGCTTTTCTAAGCCATTTATAGAAGCTCCCTGCAACCTGCAGTACTGTACAGGTACTGTGCTGCAAGTCCCTGCAACCTACAGTACTGTACAGGTACTGTGCTGCAGGTCCCTGCAACCTACAGTACTGTACAGGTACTGTGCTGCAGGTCCCTGCAACCTACAGTACTGTACAGGTACTGTGCTGCAGGTCCCTGCAACCTGCAGTACTGTACAGGTACTGTGCTGCAAGTCCCTGCAACCTGCAATACTGTACAGGTACTGTGCTGCAGGTCCCTGCAACCTACAGTACTGTACAGGTGGAAATAAATGGTATAAAATACCGACACAATGGAAAATAAACACATAAGCAGATAATGTGATCCTTATTGACACGTTTGCCCACGCAGGTTTATCGAGTCACAGACAGATCTGTTTGTGACTCGATAAAGCCACTGCGTGGGCGAAACGTTGTCAATAAAGGATCACATTATACTGCTTATGTGTTTATTTTTCCACTGTACAGGTACTGTGCTGCAGGTCCCTGCAACCTGCAGTACTGTACAGGTACTGTGCTGCACGTCCCTGCAACCTACAGTACTGTACAGGTACTGTGCTGCAGGTCCCTGCAACCTACAGTACTGTACAGGTACTGTGCTGCAGGTCCCTGCAACCTGCAGTACTGTACAGGTACTGTGCTGCACGTCCCTGCAACCTACAGTACTGTACAGGTACTGTGCTGCAGGTCCCTGCAACCTACAGTACTGTACAGGTACTGTGCTGCAGGCCCTGCAACCTGCAGTACTGTACAGGTACTGTGCTGCACGTCCCTGCAACCTACAGTACTGTACAGGTACTGTGCTGCACGTCCCTGCAACCTACAGTACTGTACAGGTAATGTGCCTGCACGTCCTCGTCAACCTACAGTACTGTACAGGTACTGTGCTGCAAGTCCCTGCAGCCTACAGTACTGTACAGGTACTGTGCTGCAGGTCCCTGCAACCTACAGTACTGTACAGGTACTGTGCTGCAGGTCCCTGCAACCTGCAGTACTGTACAGGTACTGTGCTGCACGTCCCTGCAACCTGCATTACTGTACAGGTACTGTGCCGCACGTCCCTGCAACCTACAGTACTGTACAGGTACTGTGCTGCACGTCCCTGCAACATGCAGTACTGTACAGGTACTGTGCTGCACGTCCCTGCAACCTACAGTACTGTACAGGTACTGTGCTGCACGTCCCTGCAACCTACAGTACTGTACAGGTACTGTGCTGCACGTCCCTGCAACCTACAGTACTGTACAGGTACTGTGCTGCACGTCCCTGCAACCTACAGTACTGTACAGGTACTGTGCTGCAAGTCCCTGCAGCCTACAGTACTGTACAGGTACTGTGCTGCAGGTCCCTGCAACCTATAGTACTGTACAGGTATTGTGCTGCACGTCCCTGCAACCTACAGTACTGTACAGGTACTGTGCTGCACGTCCCTGTAACATGCAGTACTGTACAGGTACTGTACTGCACGTCTCTGCAACCTACAGTACTGTACAGGTACTGTGCTGCACGTCCCTGTAACATGCAGTACTGTACAGGTACTGTACTGCACGTCCCTGCAACCTACAGTACTGTACAGATACTGTGCTGCACGTCCCTGCAACCTACAGTACTGTACAGGTACTGTGCTGCACGTCCCTGCAGCCTACAGTACTGTACAGGTACTGTGCTGCAGGTCCCTGCAACCTACAGTACTGTACAGGTACTGTGCTGCAAGTCCCTGCAGCCTACAGTACTGTACAGGTACTGTGCTGCAGGTCCCTGCAACCTACAGTACTGTACAGGTATTGTGCTGCACGTCCCTGCAACGTACAGTACTGTACAGGTACTGTGGTGCAAGTCCCTGCAGCCTACAGTACTGTACAGGTACTGTGCTGCAGGTCCCTGCAACCTACAGTACTGTACAGGTATTGTGCTGCACGTCCCTGGTCTTCTGTGTTACTGTACTGGACTTCTGTGTTATTGTACTGTTCTGGTCGTCTGTGTTATTGTACTGTACTGTTCTTCTGTGTTATTGCAATGTACTGGTCTTCTGTGCAACCTACAGTAGTGTACAGGTACTGTGCTGCAGCTCCCTGCAACCTACAGTAGTGTACAGGTACTGTGCTGCAGCTCCCTGCAACCTACAGTAGTGTACAGGTACTGTGCTGCAGCTCCCTGCAACCTACAGTACTGTACAGGTACTGTGCTGCAGCTCCCTGCAACCTACAGAGTGTTGTGTACAAATAGTGTACAAGGGTTCTTGATGAAACCAACTGAACTTATAACTCTCTTATATCGATTCTGATTGCCTCTCATTCTCCACTCCCTATACTGCCCCTACTGGTTTACAGCTTACCCCTGATTAAAATAAATAAATGCACAAGTACTTAATAGCTGTGGAGCTTGGAAGGTTGAGTTAAGGTACTTGTCACTGTCCTTGTTACGTTAAGGTACTTGACACTGTCCTTGGTACGTTAAGGTACCTAACACTGTCGTTGTTACGTTAAGGTACTTGACTCTGTCGTTGGTACGTTAAGGTACTTGACACTGTCGTTTGTACGTTAAGGTACTTGACACTGTAGTTGGTACGTTAAGGTACTTGACACTGTAGTTAGTACGTTAAGGTACTTGACACTGTAGTTAATACGTTAAGGTACTTGACACTGTAGTTGGTACGTTAAGGTACTTGACACTGTAGTTGGTACGTTAAGGTACTTGACACTGTAGTTGGTACGTTAAGGTACTTGACACTGTAGTTGGTACGTTAAGGTACTTGACACTGTAGTTGGTACGTTAAGGTACTTGACACTGTAGTTGGTACGTTAAGGTACTTGACACTGTAGTTGGTACGTTAAGGTACTTGACACTGTAGTTGGTACGTTAAGGTACTTGACACTGGTGTTGGTACGTTAAGGTACTTGACACTGTAGTTGGTTCGTTAAGGTACTTGACACTGTAGTTGGTACGTTAAGGTACTTGACACTGTAGTTGGTACGTTAAGGTACTTGACACTTGTTGGTACGTTAAGGTACTTGACACTGTAGTTGGTTCGTTAAGGTACTTGACACTGTAGTTGGTTCGTTAAGTTACTTGACACTGTCGTTGGTAGTGGTAATGAGGATCAAGTTGTTTTGGGATACTTTAAGAACTACGTAAGTGTCACATTGCAGTAGATGGGTTTAGAAGACTTAGTCAAGTTGATCATGCTTATGGCGCTTGTTAAAAATAACTTTATTTGGTTTAATAAAAGCATAGTTTGAGATAGAGACTGATCTCTTCACTTAAGGAAGATTCAGTGGAGGTGATAATAACTGCACAATCACATTTACTAGGGCGTTATCGCTGTCTTGCATCGATCCACTGCCTGGGGCGACATTATCAATACCATGCAAATGTCATGACCTAATTCAGTCAGCCCTCACCGGCCTGCAGGCGTTCACTCCACGTCTTTCTTCCAGGTTTAAACTGCTGGCTCCACTGCCAGGTTCAATATTAGTGCTGAGGTTTGAATAAGCGGTATTGGGGTCCGTCGAGACAGTGTTGGGGTTAGAGACAGTTTTGGGGGTCTGTTGAGACAGTGCTGGAATCAGGCATGAACTGGGCAGACTGGGGAATATTTGGGCAGGAGCCAAGAGCTTAGAGAAGCTTCGTCTTGGTGACTGAGAGTCGCGCTATCTCGCTGGCGCCACCACCAACATCCTTCATACATCGCTGGCGCCACCACCAACATCCTTCATACATCGCTGGCGCCACCACCAACATCCTTCACACATCCTCCACAAGACCTTAATTTTTTTTCCAGGTTCTCTTTTCCTTATTCCAGGTCCCTTTTCCTTTATTTCAGGGACCACAAATATAGTTATGTTTTTGAGAAGTGGCGAGCCTAGTAGGCCCTACAGACTAGCAGCAAGTTACATAGGGTTCTGTTAGACATGGGTGTTTGGCCGCCCTCCTTCAACCAGAATCACAACTGTAATAATGTTACCTAAAAGGACACAAGCGCAACTAATGCGACATTTTATTGTGGCAACGTTTCGCTCTCCAGGAGCTCCACTTTGAAACGAATCGTAATAACACGATTACAAAGAGACCAGGGTACGGGCGGGGCTTGAACTGATGGCAAGTGAGTAGTAAAACTTCAGGGCAGCGCGTAAGCCATTTGGCTAGGTGGCTACAACAAGATTCATCCAACTAGGTATATTTATACACCATAGTGAGGTTAGCTAACCTCTTGTTGTAGCCAGCTGACCCCACTGGCTTACGCGCTGGCCTGGTATTTTACACCTCAGTTGCCGTAAGTTCGAGCCCCGCCCGCACCGTGGTTTGAAACGAATCTCTTGGTTGAAGATAAGGTGCACACATCTCACCACAGTCACCTTTGTAGGTGCTCCTGTCCCTCTGCTGTGCTGCTTGTGTCTTACACTTCACCATTTCACATTTTTTGTAATTTCCCACGGCTTAGGCCTTGTCGCTTTCGTCGTGGTTTGATAATTACCGAGGTGCCTATAGGAATCAATGGGAACTTTTAGGAGAATCTTTTCACATTAACAAGTGAGTGAGAATTGTTAACTGATGTCGGTTATTTTAACATGGTGTGATAGTATTGGTGTTAGGTTTATTCATGCATGTACTTTTTATTGTTTGTCAATTTTAGTTTTTGTGATTTATACATTTTCATTGCCAAGAGAGCTGGATAACGTATACCGACAAAGCTCTTCAAAATTAAAAAATACCGACCTACCTCTTATCTCCAGGTCTTTTATTTTTCTTATCCAGTTCCTCTTTTTTCCTTCTTTCATCCACGTCCCATTTTTTTCCTTCTTTCATCCACGTCCCATTTTTTTTCCTTCTTTCATCCACGTCCCATTTTTTTCCTTCTTTCATCCACGTCCCATTTTTTTCCTTTCATCCACGTCCCATTTTTTTCCTTCTTTCATCCACGTCCCATTTTTTTCCTTCTTTCATCCACGTCCCATTTTTTTCCTTATCCAGTCTTTCTCTCCCTCACCCAGGTCTTATGTCCTTCAATGCAAGTCTTGTTAAGAGCCACTGCTGATGCTGCGGCTTCTGTTGCCTAGGGCACTGTGTTGATCTTGCTGCCTAGGGCACTGTGTTGATCTTGCTGCCTAGGGCACTGTGTTGATCTTACTGCCTAGGGCACTGTGTTGATCTTGCTGCCTAGGGCACTGTGTTGATCTTACTGCCTAGGGCACTGTGTTGATCTTGTTGCCTAGGGCACTGTGTTGATCTTGCTGCCTAGGGCACTGTGTTGATCTTGCTGCCTAGGGCACTGTGTTGATCTTGCTGCCTAGGGCACTGTGTTGATCTTGCTGCCTAGGGCACTGTGTTGATCTTGCTGCCTAGGGCACTGTGTTGATCTTACTGCCTAGGGCACTGTGTTGATCTTGCTGCCTAGGGCACTGTGTTGATCTTACTGCCTAGGGCACCATGCTCTCTGGGCCAATGTGCTGCCTGGGGCGCTGCGCTACCTAGGGCGCTGCGATGCCTGGGGCGCAGCGCTGCCTGTGCGGTTCTTGCTCATATTGATTCTCACTCATGCTTAGCTGCATTCTGATCCTGCTAGTATTGCTGCTGTTGCTGGCATGAGTTATTCTGCTGTTGCTGCTGTTGATTCTGCTACTGGTGCTGTTGCTGTTGTTAGTTCTCCTACTGGTGCTGTTGCTGCTGTCAGTTCTGCTACTGGTGCTGTTGCTGCTGTCAGTTCTGCTACTGGTGCTGTTGTTGCTGTCAGTTCTGCTACTGGTGCTGTTGCTGTTGTTAGTTCTCCTACTGGTGCTGTTGCTGCTGTCAGTTCTGCTACTGGTGCTGTTGCTGTTGTTAGTTCTCCTACTGGTGCTGTTGCTGCTGTCAGTTCTGCTACTGGTGCTGTTGCTGCTGTCAGTTCTGCTACTGGTGCTGTTGCTGCTGTCAGTTCTGCTACTGGTGCTGTTGCTGCTGTCAGTTCTGCTACTGGTGCTGTTGCTGCTGTCAGTTCTGCTACTGGTGCTGTTGCTGTTGTTAGTTCTCCTACTGGTGCTGTTGCTGCTGTCAGTTCTGCTACTGGTGCTGTTGCTGCTGTCAGTTCTGCTACTGGTGCTGTTGTTGCTGTCAGTTCTGCTACTGGTGCTGTTGCTGCTGTCAGTTCTGCTACTGGTGCTGTTGCTGCGGTCAGTTCTGCTACTGGTGCTGTTGCTGCTGTCAGTTCTGCTACTGGTGCTGTTGCTGTTGTTAGTTCTCCTACTGGTGCTGTTGCTGCTGTCAGTTCTGCTACTGGTGCTGTTGCTGCTGTCAGTTCTGCTACTGGTGCTGTTGCTGCTGTCAGTTCTGCTACTGGTGCTGTTGCTGCTGTCAGTTCTGCTACTGGTGCTGTTGCTGCTGTCAGTTCTGCTACTGGTGCTGTTGCTGTTGTTAGTTCTCCTACTGGTGCTGTTGTTGTTGTTCTGTTATTACCGTTGCTGTTGTTGTTGGTGCTGGTGTTAGTGTTGGTGCTGGTGTTGTTGTTGGTGCTGGTGTTAGTGTTGGTGCTGGTGTTAATGGTTTTAGTGTTAGTGCTGGTGTTAATGGTTTTAGTGTTGGTGCTGGTGTTAGTGTTGGTGCTGGTGTTAATGGTGTTAGTGTTGGTGCTGGTGTTAGTATTGGTGCTGGTGTTAATGGTTTTAGTGTTGGTGCTGGTGTTAATGGTTTTAGTGTTGGTGGTGGTGTTAGTGTTGGTGCTGGTGTTAATGGTGTTAGTGTTGGTGCTGGTGTTAATGTTGGTGCTGGTGTTAATAGTTTTAGTGTTGGTGCTGGTGTTAGTGTTGGTGCTGGTGTTAATGGTTTTAGTGTTGGTGCTGGTGTTAATGGTTTTAGTGTTGGTGCTGGTGTTAGTGTTGGTGCTGGTGTTAATGGTGTTAGTGTTGGTGCTGGTGTTAATGTTGGTGTGCTAGTATCATTACAGTGACTGATAATTGTAATCTTGTAAGCGTCTCTACCGGACAATATTCATGGTATGATCTCCTTAAGTTGTTGTTCTTGTTTTTTCTGGATCGTTTCCTCTTCCTTGCTTCTATTCTTTATTACTCACTATTTTTGATCATTCCCAACACTGAATATATTATTCTTGCTCAGATATTTAACATAACTCACATGTTGCCTCCTCTCTGCACATTAGCTAAAATTCACGTTTTATTCTCTTTCATGGAAATGTTGAAAAAAATTCAACCCCGAAATTCTAAAGGTAAAAGATATTTTCATTAAGAGAATAATGAAGGTGAAAATATTTTTAAGGAGAATAAATACATAGCGTAGTAATACTGGAACCAAAATATGGCGCCTGAGTATTACCCCGTCTCATCATGGCTGCTTGCTGGGTGAGTACACATTGTTGTCGTCCCTCCAGTTATTATATCTCTCATCATGGCTGCTTGCTGGGTGAGTACACATTGTTGTCGTCCCTCCAGTTATTATATGTCTCATCATGGCTGCTTGCTGGGTGAGTACACATTGTTGTCGTCCCTCCAGTTATTATATCTCTCATCATGGCTGCTTGCTGGGTGAGTACACATTGTTGTCGTCCCTCCAGTTATTATATCTCATCATGGCTGCTTGCTGGGTGAGTACACATTGTTGTCGTCCCTACAGTTATTATATCTCATCATGGCTGCTTGCTGGGTGAGTACCATTGTTGTCGTCCCTCCAGTTATTATATCTCATCATGGCTGCTTGCTGGGTGAGTACACATTGTTGTCGTCCCTCCAGTTATTATATCTCATCATGGCTGCTTGCTGGGTGAGTACACATTGTTGTCGTCCCTCCAGTTATTATATCTCATCATGGCTGCTTGCTGGGTGAGTACACATTGTTGTCGTCCCTCCAGTTATTATATGTCTCATCATGGCTGCTTGCTGGGCGAGTATATATTGTTGTCGTCCCTCCAGTTATTATATCTCTCATCATGGCTGCTTGCTGGGTGAGTACACATTGTTGTCGTCCCTCCAGTTATTATATCTCATCATGGCTGCTTGCTGGGTGAGTACACATTGTTGTCGTCCCTCCAGTTATTATATGTCTCATCATGGCTGCTTGCTGGGCGAGTATATATTGTTGTCGTCCCTCCAGTTATTATATCTCTCATCATGGCTGCTTGCTGGGTGAGTACACATTGTTGTCGTCCCTCCAGTTATTATATCTCATCATGGCTGCTTGCTGGGTGAGTACACATTGTTGTCGTCCCTCCAGTTATTATGTCTCATCATGGCTGCTTGCTGGGCGAGTATATATTGTTGTCGTCCCTCCAGTTATTATATGTCTCATCATGGCTGCTTGCTGGGTGAGTACACATTGTTGTCGTCCCTCCAGTTATTATATCTCTCATCATGGCTGCTTGCTGGGCGAGTATATATTGTTGTCGTCCCTCCAGTTATTATATCTCTCATCATGGCTGCTTGCTGGGTGAGTACACATTGTTGTCCCTCCAGTAAATTTAATATTTACCTTTAGGTATTATTTAACAATTTTATCAGCAGGCGAGTCCTTGAAGTGTTCTTTCAGATGAAGAATGTTCATATTAGAAAGTCAGTTGAGAAACATATTAATTTGCATGTTGTTAATATTACTTTTGGGCCGTTGAGACCAAATTTTAAACCCACATTGGTGGTAGTGGCAGGAAATACTTTGTACAGGGCTGGTGGTGGTCAAGACCACACTGCTGGGCTGGTGGTCAAGACCACACTGCTGGGCTGGTGGTCAAGACCACACTGCTGGGCTGGTGGTCAAGACCACTCTGCTGGGCTGGTGGTCAAGACCACTCTGCTGGGCTGGTGGTCAAGACCACACTGCTGGGCTGGTGGTCAAGACCACACTGCTGGGCTGGTGGTCAAGACCACACTGCTGGGCTGGTGGTCAAGACCACACTGCTGGGCTGGTGGTCAAGACCACACTGCTGGGCTGGTGGTCAAGACCACACTGCTGGGCTGGTGGTCAAGACCACACTGCTGGGCTGGTGGTCAAGACCACACTGCTGGGCTGGTGGTCAAGACCACACTGCTGGGCTGGTAGTCAAGACCACACTGCTGGGATGGTGGTCAAGACCACACTGCTGGGCTGGTAGTCAAGACCACACTGCTGGGCTGGTGGTCAAGACCACACTGCTGGGCTGGTGGTCAAGACCACACTGCTGGGCTGGTGGTCAAGACCACTCTGCTGGGCTGGTGGTCAAGACCACACTGCTGGGCTGGTGGTCAAGACCACACTGCTGGGCTGGTGGTCAAGACCACACTGCTGGGCTGGTGGTCAAGACCACTCTGCTGGGCTGGTGGTCCAAGACCACACTGCTTGGGCTGGTGGTCAAGACCACACTGCTGGGCTGGTGGTCAAGACCACACTGCTGGGCTGGTGGTCAAGACCACACTGCTGGGCTGGTGGTCAAGACCACACTGCTGGGCTGGTGGTCAAGACCACACTGCTGGGCTGGTGGTCAAGACCACACTGCTGGGCTGGTGGTGGTCAAGACCACACTGCTGGGCTGGTGGTCAAGACCACACTGCTTGACTGGTGGTCAAGACCACTCTGCTGGGCTGGTGGTCAAGACCACACTGCTGGGCTGGTGGTCAAGACCACACTGCTGGGCTGGTGGTCAAGACCACACTACTGGGTAGGTGGTCAAGACCACACTGCTTGGCTGGTGGTCAAGACCACACTGCTTGGCTGGTGGTCAAGACCACACTGCTTGGCTGGTGGTCAAGACCACACTGTTTGGCTGGTGGTCAAGACCACACTGCTTGGCTGGTGGTCAAGACCACACTGCTGTGCTGGTGGTCAAGACCACACTGCTGGGCTGGTGGTGGTCAAGATCACACTGCTGGGCTGGTGGTGGTCAAGACCACACTGCTGGGCTGGTGGTGGTCAAGATCACACTGCTGGGCTGGTGGTGGTCAAGACCACACTGCTGGGCTGCTGGTGGTCAAGACCACACTGCTGGGCTGGTGGTGGTCAAGATCACACTGCTGGGCTGGTGGTGGTCAAGACCACACTGCTGGGCTGGTGGTGGTCAAGATCACACTGCTGGGCTGGTGGTGGTCAAGATCACACTGCTGGGCTGGTGGTGGTCAAGACCACACTGCTGGGCTGGTGGTGGTTAAGATCACACTGCTGGGCTGGTGGTGGTCAAGACCACACTGCTGGGCTGGTGGTGGTCAAGATCACACTGCTGGGCTGGTGGTGGTCAAGATCACACTGCTGGGCTGGTGGTGGTCAAGACCACACTGCTGGGCTGGTGGTGGTCAAGACCACACTGCTGGGCTGGTGGTGGTCAAGACCACACTGCTGGGCTAGTGGTGGTCAAGATCACACTGCTGGGCTGGTGGTGGTCAAGATCACACTGCTGGGCTGGTGGTGGTCAAGACCACACTGCTGGGCTGGTGGTGGTCAAGATCACACTGCTGGGCTGGTGGTGGTC
The DNA here is from genome assembly GCA_009830355.1 of Cherax destructor. Classification (NCBI taxonomy): domain Eukaryota; kingdom Metazoa; phylum Arthropoda; class Malacostraca; order Decapoda; family Parastacidae; genus Cherax; species Cherax destructor. The sequence continues at coordinate 33,020 of WNWK01021651.1, forward strand.
AAGACCACACTGCTGGGCTGGTGGTGGTTAAGATCACACTGCTGGGCTGGTGGTGGTCAAGATCACACTGCTGGGCTGGTGGTGGTCAAGATCACACTGCTGGGCTGGTGGTGGTCAAGACCACACTGCTGGGCTGGTGGTGGTTAAGATCACACTGCTGGGCTGGTGGTGGTCAAGACCACACTGCTGGGCTGGTGGTGGTCAAGATCACTGCTGGGCTGGTGGTGGTCAAGATCACACTGCTGTGCTGGTGGTGGTCAAGACCACACTGCTGGGCTGGTGGTGGTTAAGATCACACTGCTGGGCTGGTGGTGGTCAAGATCACACTGCTGGGCTGGTGGTGGTCAAGATCACACTGCTGGGCTAGGTGGTCAAGACCACACTGCTGGGCTGGTGGTGGTCAAGACCACACTGCTGGGCTGGTGGTGGTTAAGATCACACTGCTGGGCTGGTGGTGGTCAAGACCCACTGCTGGGCTGGTGGTGGTCAAGATCACACTGCTGGGCTGGTGGTGGTCAAGATCACACTGCTGGGCTGGTGGTGGTCAAGACCACACTGCTGGGCTGGTGGTGGTCAAGACCACACTGCTGGGCTGGTGGTGGTCAAGATCACACTGCTGGGCTGGTGGTGGTCAAGACCACAATGCTGGGCTGGTGGTGTAGAATGATAGCTCTAGGCCTTTCGTGTTGCAATCAACACACCAGGAGCTGCAAAATTGCAGAAAAGAGGAGTATGTCCAAGCAAGTACGTTCCTAAGGACGTCTTCCTTGG
>WNWK01021652.1:0-33789 GCA_009830355.1 Cherax destructor
AAGGCACGCACTTCTGAGAATGCTTGCCAGAGGTTTGGGGGATAGAATGTGAAGCTGCTGTGAAGACGAAGGACGAAAAGAGACGTAAAACCTCATCAATGGAGGACGAGGAAGAACCTCATGAAAGGCAGTAAGATGAGTGTAAAGGTCCCATTTCGCCCGGTCAAATTGCCAGCGTGGGCTACGAGGAGATGGAGAATACGAAGGGGACTTAAGGATGACCGAAAAATGATCGCTGTCATGTAAGTCCGGGAGGACAGACCAGGTGAAGTCGAGGACAGTTGAGGAAGAGCAGATGGAGAGATCGATGCAAGAGAAAGAATGAGTTCGAGGATCAAAATGGGTAGGAGTACCCGTATTTAAAACATGGAGGGGGAGAGAAGCAAGGAATGCCTCCAACTAAACGCCACGGGAGTCACAGTGCGACCCTCCCCAGAGAAAATGGTGTGCGTTAAAATCGCCAAGTAACAGAAGGGGTGGGGGCAAGGAAGAAACCAGAAAATCAACATCTGGGATAGACAATGCCCGCGAAGGGAAGAGATATAAAGAACAGAGTGTATACCACTTATTTAAGTGGATACGGGCTGCAGTGTAATGTAGAGAAGAACGCACAGAGCTGACGGTATGGAATACCAGTGCGAATAAGAAGAGCGCTTTCGTTAAAGGTTTCATTGGAAAAAGGATCCGATGAATAACAAATCATAGCCTGAAAAGGGCCGGATAACAGTGGATTGTAATTTGGGTTCTTGCAAACAGACCCCAACAGGGAAAAACTGGGAGAGCAACACCTGAAGCTCACCCCGGTTACCCCTGAGGCCTCAGATATTCAACTGCAAATAAGCCATGATTTATGGAGAGAAAGATATAAGTTGAAGTTAGAGGTATCTATGGACTAGGGTTAGAAAAGTCCACGTGTGGAGGTAGCGGAAGACCTGTAATCAGAGAAGGAGCAGGACGTTGTGAAGGAAGGAGGGGTGTAGATGGACAAGAGAGAGGAGGAGGAACCTGAGGTGGAGCGGTGTCCATCATCGTTCCAGTCTCTGAAATATATTCCGCGATAGCTTCCAGTGTTTCAGAAGACAAAGATGCAGAATGTGGGACTACATGAGAAATGGAAGGAAGAGAGTGAGCAACCATCGGGGAGACTATAGACTGTACTAAAGTAGAGGGCGAGGAGATGGAAGAGGAAACTGTCGAAGGGGCTTGGGAGGGGACAGGAGTGGAAGCGAAATGGGGATGGGCAGTCAAGGAAGGAACTTGGGAGGGAACAGGGGATGAAGATATTGAACGAGGAGGATGATGAACCTCCACACACGTTACAGAACTAGTCGGAGGTGAAGAACCCGGCAATGGGGAATTTTTGCCGGACTTATGAGAAGAGGGGCGCTGAGGTTTAGGTGGTAAACGAGGGCGAGTAGACACAGAACTGTGCGAGTGATTAGAGGAAGGGGTGTGGACAGTATGGGATGCTGAAGTAGGGACCTAGGAGCCAAGAACAGCAAAAGGATTCGAGACAGGGGTAACTGAGGATGAGGCGACCACAGAGGAACCCAGGGAAGTTGGGACCCCAGAAGTGGGGTGACGTTTAGCAATGCGAGAATAGGAAATACGGGGAAGTCTCCCTTGAGATGGCCATAGCATATGAGAAGCCTTCCGCCTCTTTGAGACAACGGATTTCCCGCTCATTCAGGTAAACCTGACAACGGCGAGAGTACGATGGATGCGCCTCATGACAGTTAAGGCAAGAGGGAGGTAGATTACAAGGACTGACATGGTTGTCGGCACCACAGACTGGGCATTCGGCCATGGACCTGCAATATTTCGCTGGATGATCAAAATGCCAGCAGTTTCTACACTGTTGTGGTGTAGGGGTCACCTTTCGAACTTGTAAACGTTGACCTGCAATGTAGACCAAAGGTGGAAGTTCACGAAAGTCAAATGTTAAACGGGCTATATTGCAAGGATAACGTCTTCGCTTATTGGCAGGGAGGACAAAAGTGTCAACTTTAAGGATAGGGAGTTCTTGGAGCTCAAGCTGCTCCAAAAGTCATCAGCACATGTCTGGAAATTCTGTTGGACAATGGTGTGGGGTAAAATGACACTACCACTACAAAAATTGAGAGAATGATGCTTGTCAATAAAGATAGGAATAGTATCTATGGTCGTAAGAAGAGAAAGATCGCGAGCTTGGCCAGCATTCTGGACCGTGATGATGCGAGTGCCGCTCTTGAGAGCGTGAAATGAGATATTTTTACCAACATGGCGTAGCAGAGCCTTACAAATACTATGATCTGAAAGATAGATATTAGGAGAAGTCGGTCGTAGAGTAAAAAACTTTGTCCATTGAGTAGTGTGAAACAGTGTTTAGGGGGAGTGCGTGACGAGCTGGTCATTTCTGAGATGAACGAGAAGGAAGTGTTGAATCGTCATGTAAGGGTCTAGATCGTTTGGGTGTGGGACCGGAGGTGGTCCGACGAGTAACGGGCGAGCAATCCGAAAATTGCCGCACCGTTGAGGGAGAAGCCGGAATCAAGGTCAGAGAAGAGCGAAGGTCAGACGTGTTAAAAGGGCTAGTTGGAACCCCGGAACCTGAAGCAGGTGACGAATCGGCACCAGCAAAAGGTACAGGGGTATTAGAGGAGTCCGAAGAGTTGTCCGTTAACGAGGTAGGGTCAGAACTAGGTGCGGTATCAAGAAGGGGCCCGGGGGTAGGTTCACAGATTAGGGCATCCATGGTTAGGTTACTTCTTTCTTTTTGTTTTTAAGAAAAAAAAAAAGAAAATAAAAATAAAAAAAAAAGAATAAAAAAATGGGGGAACGTGAAGGAATAGCTCCTAGGAGGAATGAAAGGGGCGTAAATCCCCCTCCGCGCCCAAGAGGACCTCAACACCACAAGTAGTGCAGATGCTGCATGGAAGCAGTGCCCTACCCTACCCTTCATGCCAGTAAACCAACAATCTGGGATAGCAACCTCACATCCACCAAGCCACCTCGGTGGACAAAAGAGAGGGTGGCCAGATATCCGCCACAAAGCATACCTCCTTCGGCCACCACCCCCGGAATCCGAAAGGTGGCCTCCAGAGATACACCCGTCGCCCGAAAGATACCCAAAGCCACCCCCGGGAGACTGGGGAGGGATCGGGACATCCCCAGGCGATCCAGATTCCACGGCAAACTACACCACTGCCAAGAACCTCAACGGAATGGGCCACTGTACCCTTCCCACTACCTAGGAACTAGAATGCCTGTGGAGGGAAGCTCCCAGGGTAAAAATGGGAAGGAAATAAGGGAGGAATGAGGAGGAAGAGGAGGACAGGGAAAAGGGAGGATGGGGAAAATGGGAAAAGGGAGGGGGATTGGGGGGTAATTAGGTTCAGTTTGAGGAAGAACAAGAGGTCCAATTCCTCAGACCGATAGCCTCTTTACCACGACAAGGAGCCCCCCTTAAAGAGGGATGCAGCAGTAGTAGTAGAGATGGTCACTAATTTAAGTAAATCAGGCCCATAAGGGGTGTTAAAAAAAAGAAAAAGTTATATTCATATTAGGTTGCTTCTTTTCATTTTCATTATTTTTGGGAGAGGGCAGCTCTAAGGAGAAATGAACCAAACCACAATCACCTGTGGTCTGGCCAGCAGTGCTGATGCTCCCTGAAAATTGCCCTCCTACCTTGTGCAGCATACCAGGAAACCCAGCACATTAAAGTGGCACCCTCAGAATTGGATGAGCTAACTTCAACCAATATCTGTGGGTGATCAGACATGCCAGGAGTCACACCCCTTCACCCCCACACCCCCAGATCCAAAGGCAGCCTCCAGTAATGCCATAGTCATCCAAGGACATGGGATCAGTCTCTAGGGTTACCAGAGCTGAATTTTTAAGGTGTGAAATTTCCCAAATAAGGAAGCCAAATGTAGGGAAGGAAGGCTGAGAAAGGGGGTATGTATTTAGATTCAATCCAAGGAAGGAAACAAGTGTTAATTCTTTGGATCAAGAGCATCTTCACATCAAGGTACCTTCTTGAAAGGTACATATCTAGTAACAAGCATGTCAAGGAAAAAAACACATTCAAATGCTATCACTCAGAGCAAGAACAGGCTGTCATTTTAATTTTTTTTTTTTTTTCAACAAGTCGGCCGTCTCCCACCGAGGCAGGGTGACCCAAAAAGAAAGAAAATCCCCAAAAAGAAAAAACTTTCATCATCATTCAACACTTTCACCACACTCATACATAATCACTGTCTTTGCAGAGGAGCTCAGATACGACAGCTGAGAAAAGTCCCTCCCAGCTGTCACTATCTCAGACCCCTCCTTTAAAGTGCAGGCATTGTACTTCCCATTTCCAGGACTCAAGTCCAACTAAATCAATTAACTGGTTTCCCTGAATCCCTTCACACAATGTTACCCTGCTCACACTCCAACAGATCGTCATGTCCCAAAAACCATTCGTCTCCATTCACTCCTATCTAACACGCTCACACATGCTTGCTGGAAGTCCAAGCCCCTCGCCCACAAAACCTCCTTTACCCCTTCCCTCCAACCTTTTCTAGGATGACCCCTACCCGCCTTCCTTCCCTACAGATTTATACGCTCTCCAAGTCATTCTACTTTGATCCATTCTCTCTAAATGACCAAACCACCTCAACAACCCCTCTTCAGCCCTCTGACAAATACTTTTAGTAACTCCACACCTTCTCCTAATTTCCACATTCCGAATTTTCTGTATAATATTTACACCACACATTGCCCTTAGACAGGACATCTCCACTGCCTCCAGCCTCCTCCTCGCTGCAGCATTTGCAACCCATGCTTCACACCCATATAAGAGTGTTGGTACCACTATACTTTCGTACATTCCCTTCTTTGCCTCCATGGATAACGTTTTTTTGTCTCCACAGATACCTCAATGCACCACTCACCTTTTTTCCTTCATCAATTCTATGGTTAACCTCATCCTTCATAAATCCATCCGCTGACACATCAACTCCCAAATATCTGAAAACATTTACTTCTTCCATAATCCCTCTCTCCAATGTGATATCCAATTTTTCTTTATTTAAATCGTTTGATACCCTCATCACCTTACTCTTATCTATGTTCACTTTCAACTTTCTACCTTTACACACTCTCCCAAACTCGTCCACTAACCTTTGCAACTTTTCTTTAGAATCTCCCATAAGCACAGTATCATCAGCAAAAAGTAACTGTGTCAACTCCCATTTTGCATTTAATTCTCCAAAATTTAATCCCACCCCTCTCCCCAACACCCTAGCATTTACTTCTTTTACAACCCCATCTATAAATATATTAAACAACCATGGTGACATCACACATCCCTGTCTAAGACCTACTTTTACCGGGAAGTAATCTCCTCTCTCCTACACACCCTAACCTGAGCCTCACTATCCTCATAAAAACTCTTTACAGCCTTCAGTAACTTACTACCTATTCCATACACTTGCAACATTTGCCACATTGCTCCCCTATCCACTCTATCATATGCCTTTTCTAAATCCATAAATGCAATAAAAACTTCTCTACCTTTATCTAAATACTGTTCACATATATGCTTCACTGTAAACACTTGATCTACACATCCCCTACCCATTCTAAAGCCTCCTTGCTCATCTGCAATCCTACTCTCTGTCTTACCTCTAATTCTTTCAATAATAACCCTGCCATACACTTTACCTGGTATACTCAGTAAACTTATTCCCCTATAATTTTTACACTCTCTTTTATCCCCCTTCCCTTTATATAAAGGAACTATACATGCTCGCTGCCAATCCCTAGGTACCTTCCCCTCTTTCATACATTTATTAAACAAAAATACCAACCACTCCAGCACTATATCCCCCCCTGCTTTTAACATTTCTGTCATGATTCCGTCAATTCCAGCTGCTTTACCCCCTTTCATTCTACGTAATGCCTCACGCACCTCCCCCACACTCACATCCTGCTCTTCTTCACTCCTAAACGATGTTGTACCTCCCTGGCCAGTACATGAAATTATCGCCTCCCTCTTTTCATCAACATTTAAAAGTTCCTCAAAATATTCCCGCCATCTACCCAATACCTCCAGCTCCCCATTTTAATTAGCTGTTTAAATTTACACCAGCAACATTCAAATTATCCTGTTCTCTACAATCTAGAACATCATATTTAGTACTTTACAGATTTACTTCTCTGATTTTATCAAACTCAATTCTTTATATTTTGTCCTTCACACATTTAGTCTGCTTTTTTACAAACTTTAACAAGAACTGGTAGTTTTACACTTGTCCACTATTCCCTTTTGAAAGTTTCTTTCTAAATTATTACAACTTTTAATTTTCATTTATATCTTATTTACATCTCTGGGAATGCAATGGAGGAAACTCTCTACCTCCCTTTTTGCTCCATCCTGCCTTCATTTTTTTTTGGGGGGGAGGGAAGAGGAACAAGAGCGAGCACTTTAACTTTGCCAGTTATTTGAATTGCTTCTGGCCTTGTAAAGTCCAGATCAGTAGTGGCTGACTGTGCTGGTAGCAGTTGCAGTAGATTTTCAGAGGGTGACTATTAACAGAGAAAAGAACCTTAAAATTCTAGAATAAAAATTGTATACAACACTATACATAGTTAGTTTCAAGAGGTAATACGACACTCAAAACGTGCTCAAGTAATGGAAACATGTCATTAATCAATTCGCTCCTCTAAAATACCTTTACTGGCTAACCTTACAATTTATCAGAATAAATACAGTACTAGTAGATAAAGACTCCAGGATTGTTATCTCCAGATAATGAAAAGGTAAAAAAAAGCTAACTGTACATAGGTGAGCAAATATGAGGATGAAAGGGTTACTTGCCTGCTCACCTTGAACCAGGGTTGGTACTGTTGTTGCTACCACTGGATGCTGCCGATGCACCTAGGGTTGCCTGCACATCCTCAAGTAACAACTTCCGGCAAATTGGACAGGTTCCATGCTGGTAAGTAGATAAAATAGATATAATTATAAATGAGAGGAATAAACAATAAAAACTGTTTTACCTTCATCAACATCATTATTGGGTCTACCCTTCACACAAGACTGCATACAACTCAAAGTCACCTAGATCAAAAAGATGTCAGGCCAAGACAAAATAAATCAAACTTAAATGAATCTTGGAAATATGGGACAAAATCCATGTCAGTTTATTCAGAAACAAACAGTTACTAACAGAATCGTCCATTATTACAATCACAACAAAAAAAAAATCATCTCCATTCACCACAATTGTCATCACCAGTCACCCACTCCACTACAAGTTCATTAAACTGAGGCCTTACTGTATAATTTTGTTTAAATTTTATGGAAAAATACTTACAAGTTCTAACCAGGGAATGATGCAGTCATTGTGGAAACAATGCTCACAATAGAGCCGACGAACACTCTCATCTATAGTGAAGTCTTCCATGCACACTGAACACTGTAGGCCCTTATCTAGAATAAAGATTGAAAAACCAGCTACAGTAAACATAGTCTGCACAAAATTGTAAAATAAAAAATGTTATGGTTGCAAGACGTGAAAGCGAGAAGAAAGGATTCTCACCAAAAATTTGTGGAAAATACTAAAGAGAACCTAGGTTTAGTTGCTGATAAGAATGATGTAATCACTTAGGTTTCTAAATAAAATACTACTGCTATAATACACAAAAAATATATACATTAGGGATGTATCGGATGTGAAAAATTTAGATATCCGGGATGCGGATGTGTATACGGATGTCTTACTTACTCATTTTACGGATGCGAATGCGGATGTAAGAAATTGTGCAGATGTTCTGCGGATGTTGATGCGGATGTAAGAAATTGTGCGGATGTTCCGCGGATTTCGGATGCGGATATATATGCGGATATGATAGAGTGGATAGGAGAGCAATGTGGCAAATGTTGGAAGTGTATGGAATAGGTAGTAAGTTACTGAAGGCTGTAAAGAGTTTTTATGAGGATAGTGAGGCTCAGGTTAGGGTGTGTAGATGAGAGGGAGATTACTTCCCGGTAAAAGTAGGTCTTAGACAGGGATGTGTAATGTCACCATGGTTGTTTAATATATTTATAGATGGGATTGTAAAAGAAGTAAATGCTAGGGTGTTGGGGAGAGGGGTGGGATTAAATTATGGGGAATTAAATGCAAAATGGTAGTTGACACAGTTACTTTTTGCTGATGATACTGTGCTTATGGGAGATTCTAAAGAAAAGTTGCAAAGGTTAGTGGACGAGTTTGGGAGTGTGTAAAGGTAGAAAGTTGAAAGTGAACATAGATAAGAGTAAGGTGATGAGGGTATCAAACGATTTAAATAAAGAAAAATTGGATATCACATTGGAGAGAGGGATTATGGAAGTAAATTTTTTCAGATATTTGGGAGTTGACGTGTCAGCGGATGGGTTTATGAAGGATGAGGTTAACCATAGAATTGATGAAGGAAAAACGGGGAGTGGTGCGTTGAGGTATCTGTGGAGACAAAAAATGTTATCCATGGATTCAAAGAAGGGAATGTACGAAAGTATAGTGATACCAACACACTTATATGGGTGTGAAGCATGGGTTGCAAATCCCACAGCGAGGAGGAGGCTGGAGGCAGTGGAGATGTCCTGTCTAAGGGCAATGTGTGGTGTAAATATTATGCAGAAAATTCGGAATGTGGAAATTAGAAGGTGTGGAGTTACTAAAAGTATTTGTCAGAGGGCTGAAGAGGGGTTGTTGAGGTGGTTTGGTCATTTAGAGAGAATGGATCAAAGTAGAATGACTTGGAGAGCGTATAAATCTGTAGGGGAAGGAAGGCGGGGTAGGGGTCATCCTAGAAAAGGTTGGAGGGAGGGGGTAAAGGAGGTTTTGTGGGCGAGGGGCTTGGACTTCCAGCAAGCATGTGTGAGCATGTTAGATAGGAGTGAATGGAGACGAATGGTTTTTGGGACATGACGATCTGTTGGAGTGTGAACAGGGTAACATTTTGTGAAGGGATTCAGGAAAACCAGTTAATTGATTTAGTTGGACTTGAGTCCTGGAAATCGGAAGTACAATGCCTGCACTTTAAAGGAGGGGTCTGGGATAGTGACAGCTGGGAGGGACTATTCTCAGCTGTCATATCTGAGCACCTCTGCAAAGACAGTGATTATGTATGAGTGTGGTGAAAGTGTTGAATGATGAAAGTATTTTCTTTTTGGGGATTTTCTTTCTTTTTGGGTCACCCTGCCTCGGTGGGAGACGGCCGACTTGTTGAAAAAAAAAAAAACTTTGCTGTGAAATACGGATACGGATATAAGAAATTGTGCGGATGTTCCGCAGATGCGGATGCGAATATCCGATACATCACTAATATACATTGACTACAAAGCTTCTCTATATACTGTCATCATGTCATCTTCCACCAGTTGTTATACATGGGTAGTTGTGAACTTCCAGAAAAAAAGTAGCTAGGGTGAAAGCGATGAATGAGAAAAAAATGAACTGTAAACCTATGTTGGTCATTATGAGCAAGTGAGAAGCTACATCCTCTGTCAACTAATCACAGCCAGAATGGATTTTGTATGGCATTCTACAATAAATTCTTTGCCTAAAATTGAGATACAAAATAATAAAACTGCACCCTTCTGTTGTACTTTAAACCTCCACTAAATAAATGCTCTTAGTTATATTTTTGACTGACATGTTGCATACAAGAGCATATATTTAGAGCTTTCCAGTGTCATAGGACAAAGGGTACCACCATGACTTTTCAATGAAGGTGCAGAAGATCTAAGCTATCCACTTGAAGAAATTTTTGGAATTTCTTCCCAAGAAAGTAAACTAATGGGCAACTGGAAATTAGCATATATTGTGCCAATATTAAAAAAAAGTCAATATATTATTTCAACACCCTAAATTAATAAAATTAAACTATAGTAATAATAAGTGATAAAATCTTTAAAATATCAAGCAAAATGAACAAATTCAAGTACTGTATACATAATTTTGAGAGAAATCCTAAAATTCCTTACTGAACTGCAGTAAATTTCTTATTACGTATACAAAGCACAAATCAAACATTTAGGCCAAATGACCCTTTCAAACCCTGTTCAATAACAAAAATAATTAAATTTTTAAGTACTAAAGACAACATACACCTACAATTTTGTTAAGAGTGCACTTTTAGAATCAAAAGAAAAAAGAATCTTACCACATTGTTCTTTGGTGATGTTGGATGTAGGTATTTGTGAAATTTGATCTCTCGATAAAGGAGGTGGACCTGTACCATCCAGCTGATTCATTAACTGGGTTATGATGGCATCTAAACCGCCACGACCCCAAGCATAGTCTCCAGGGTTAGAAGCCAGATTTGATGCTACTAGCACTGGAAACCCTGGTAGATCAAAGCCTACTGGAGGTACTGCAAAATCTGCACCTCCTACACTAGCCTCAATCACACCTGAAGTCATCTGCATTATGAGGTCGTGGATAAGGGGTGCTAAAGCTGAGTGCCGGTCTCCACTTACTCTGAAATGAAGAGTGGCAAATTCTTTTTGGTACTAAATCAATAATCTTTCGACCCTTTCTACTTGTAACAGCAATACCAAGAGAAAGGTACAAACTAACATTTTTTTCAGGGGGTGCCCAACGAAGCACCAACAAAGTTAAAACAGTTCTGTGGAAGTACTGCAGCATTACAAGCTAAGGGATTGCCCCATGGGACTATTAATGTATAAGGCCAAGTAGTCATCTGATATTCCAGCAAAGTAATTAGTCTTAGCCATTCCACTGCAGAACTACATGTAGGAGGCCACAGAAGACTGGGATGTACTTGCCCTACAAGCACAATAGCAAATGTGAAATCCAAGTCATACTTTTTTTTTTATATAACAAAAATTATTTTTTAACACACTGGCTGTCTCCCACAGAGGCAGACTGATCTGAAAAAAAAATACTTTCACCATCATTCACACTATCACTGGGTAAACAGCAATCATCTAGGGAGGTATTACTGTCATGCCAAATGAGTGTATTTGCCTTGTATTTGTCCTCTATTTTATTTATTTTATTTTTATTTTTTCCCACTGTGTTCTTGTTCTTACCCTTACCTGCCGTCAGCGTCTTTGCAGTGCTCCTTTCCTAGCTTATGACTGACTCCACTACTACTACCACTACCACCTTCACTACTACCTCCTTACCCCTCCACCACTTTCTTGTGCCCTCCCCTGTCTGCCTGCCTATAAATACCCCTTCCTCCTGTCCTTCGTGTTAGTGTGACTTTGTAAATGGTCCAAGTCGGACCGAAACGTCGTCGTAAGCTCCTCTCCTTTTATATGTGCGGGTTGTGTGTGTATAGGAGTGCTGGTGTCTTTTTGTCTCAAACACACAAGATAACAGGTACATATATCTTGCTACTTTTACTTACACAGGTCACACTACACATGCATGTACAGTATACATACACGCACTCATCTGAGTTTTCTTTTAGTTTTTCTTAATAGTTCTTGTATTTCCTTTAATCTCCATAGGGAAGTGGAACAAGAATCTTTCCTCCATAAGCCATGTGTGTTGCTAAAGCCAACTAAAATGCCAGGAGCAATGAGCTAGTAACCCATTCTGTATAGATTACCAAAAACAAGTGTAAAAATATTTTTTTTTATTTAACACATTGGCTGTTTCCCACCGAGGAAGAGTGACCCAAAAAGAAAGAAAACTTTCATCATTCAACACTTTCACATTCACTCATACATAATCACTTGTCTTTGCAGAGGCACTCAGATACGACAGCTTAGACGTCCCTCCAAACTGCCAATACCCCAAACCCCTCATTTAAAGTGCAGGCATTGTACTTCCCATTTCCAGGACTCGAGTCTGGCTAACCGGTTTCCCTGAATCCCTTCACAAAATATTACCCTGCTCACACTCCAGCAGCTCGTCAGGTCCCAAAAACCATTTGTCTCCATTCACACCTATCTAACACGCTCACGCACGCTTGCTGGAACTCCAAGCCCCTCGCCCACAAAACCTCCTTTACCCCCCTCCCTCCAACCTTTTCGAGGACGACCCCTACCCCACCTTCCTTCCCCTACAGATTTATACGCTCTCCAAGTCTTTCTACTTTGTTTCATTCTCTCTAAATGACCAAACCACCTCAACAACCCATCTTCAGCCCTCTGACTAATACTTTTAGTAACTACACACCTAATTTCCACACTACGAATTCTTTGCATAATATTTACACCACACATTGCCCTAGACACGACATCTCCATTGCCTCCAGCCGCCTCCTCACTGTAGCATTTACAACCTATGCTTCGCACCCATGTAAGTGTTGGTACCACTATACTCTTGTACATTCTCTTCTTTTCCTCCATGGATAACATTCTTTGTCTCCACATACCTCAATGCACCACTACCTTTTTTTCTTCATCAATTCTATGGTTAACCTGACTACATATAAATTTAGGACTATGCTTAAAAATCATCTAATCTCTCAATACTAACCAAACCAACTAAAAAAACTTATAATCAGTTTGAAACAACTCTCCCAATTATAATATATGACCTCTAGTCTATTAAACATCTGCCAATCCATGAAATATTACTGTTTGAACCATTAACTGTAATATTGTTTTTATGTGCAACTTCAAGATTATTATTCTTATAAACCTCCACCATGACTACCTCGTATTAGTATTAAGATTAAATATAGATTTATTAAAAAGTTAACAATTCTTATCTTGTCTAGATTTAAGTAGTTATTATGTACATGTACTAGGATTAGTCTGCCTGAAATGCCCCGGCATAATAGTGGCTTTCTTTGTACTTAGCAAACGAAAAATGGTAATTACACATTGCAACATTTGGGAGTTGCTTACAAGTCAACTCTCAAATATTTGAAAACATTCATTTCTTCCATACTCCCTCCCTCCAATATGATATCCATTCTTTATCTAAATCGTTTGATACCCTCATCACCTTACTCTTATCTATGTTCACTTTCAACTTTGTACCTTTACACACCCTCCAAGAAATATGATCTATAATATTGACAAGTTCATTTATGCATTGATCCCAAAAGGGATTGAGTGTGAAGTTTAAAGTTAAAGGATAAAAAGAACCTACAATAGCACACATGGATTTCAGGTGAACCTGTTATTTTTAACCTGGTTTATTTTTATGCAAGGCTATATTTTAAGCCTTAAAATCATCACGTTACCCCATGGTCATTCTTATTTATGTACTAATAGCTACAATCTTTGCAGACTGCCAGAAAATCAGTCTGAAAAAAAAAATAGGTGACCACATATTGTAGGCACTGCTTCTTTAATTTAAATGAATGCACTAGTATCTTTGTTAAACATACTGAAGATATAATGTTCCAAGTACAGCATATGAAAAAAAAATATACAAAAAAGACAAAATAAAGCAAATTGCCATTTGCCATATAAATTAATCTTTTATTTTTCTTGTATCCCACACAATATCCTCTTAACTGTGACCAACGTACTGGTACACTAGTGGTGAGGATTTATCTAACACAATAGTACTCAAGTTTTTGTGCCTTCAGATTATTATGCCACCTGCCAATATTTTTGACCTCGGCTGAACTATTTGGGTCTTCTACAACCTCTTCATGCCTTTGAAAAAATCCAAGACCAAACGGCTCTATGCAGTACTATAAGTACTATAAGTAAACAATGAAACCAGAACCTGTTTCACTGCCAACTTTCCTACCAGCAAACGGGTGGAATTGGCAGGAATATGCCTTATTCATTCCAAATTTATTACAATTTCACAATACTAACAGTGAAATTCAGCCTACAAGCACAATACAGTGGAACCTCAATACATCCCTATATTAATCAAATTTTGAGAAAAATTTGACTCTGTATTTGGACATTGCCTTGATATTTGACCTAAACAAGACGGTTCATCTGGACAAAAACAAAGCATCACGAACTCAGTCTCGTTTCGCCTTTCATTCGTTAAGCATCGTTCGAGCAATCTCCATGAAACTTTTGATATTTCGTTATTATTCTGTGGTGTTTTTTAAATAGTAGGGGTCATCCTCGAAAAGGTTGGAAGAATCTGTCCATGAAGAAATTTAGAATAGTCTAGCAGGCCCTCTTATGATTTATGCCAAAGACAGCCCAATTAATAATTTTCATTAAAGGAATGCACATCACCAAAATCTCTGAACTCTCAGAACCAACATAAATGCAGATAATGAAAAAAAAAAAAAACTATTGAAGATTTGCAGAAGGCAATAAATAAGTACTGTCAGTGTATCTTAAGAGCTAAAACAACCAATGTTTGCTACATTTTTCTAAATTTTGCATCCAATGTAAAAATAAATCAGAAAAGGCAATTATACAGTCTTTTTATCCATAAATCATTTTTACACACTTTAAAAATGACATTCATTAAATTTAACTGGTTTACTTATGAAATCCATTCTTTCCTTAGGGAGAAATAACACACTTATATGCACTTTCTCTAGTTACTATTAAACATATAGAGGAGGAAGTATGTGCTACACCTAATGGAAACAAAAAATTATATGGAAAACAACACTGAATACTAAACTATCAACAGGTAGTGCAATTTTTATTTCAAACACGTGAGTGTGGATAGCAAATTACTAAAGATCAATAAGTGGCCCACCAGCCAAAATAATTGCCCATCCCTGCTTTTAAAATACAAGTTTGCATTTTGATATAAATACGCACCACTTATCAAATTCTTTTAATTCTCACATTTCTCATTTACTATCTTGTATCTCTCAGTCTAAATTCTTCATTTTATTACATCACATCTCTAATGGTTAGATATTTCCTATGAATAAAAATCATTTAATAATGATGTGGAGAAGCAGAGTAATGACTATAGTATGGAAATGTTAACCAGAAGTCCCAGGCTTGAAACTGCACTGAGGAAACAGTGAAAGTTATAACTAGCGAAAGGCAGCACCTGAGACACGAGAACAAAGCTACCAGCTTATTGTAAACAAACCTACCTGGATAACTAACATCCTGCTGAGGAGGAATATCCACCAATCCTCACATGGTTTGATTATTTGTGATTCCAGTCCCACGTGGCTGACTCGCATAAAGGCCAAAGCTCGATGGTACGAGAAGGTGGTAAAGCCAAAATGACTGCCACAAAAGTTCCCTAGCAGTAAAAAAATAATCCATCTTTACATTAAAATTATTAACCTTAACTGCCACTACTCCAATTCCTTTTCTGTCTCTAACCTATTCAAAACAATCTCCTTCATGAACTCAAAAGTGTGCAGCATATTGTCCACCTTTTTTCAGTTACATATAGTATATGTATACCATAGGCATTTTTTCACATTGTTATAGTGAGACACTATAAGAAACTTTTTTAACACTTAAAATTTCCATGCACCACTTAATTTTTTAATTTCCATGCAAAAGTACAGAACTTTGTGTTTAATCTCCATCTTCTTGAGTCTGTCAAAACTATACGAGTAAAAACAAACTATAATTAATATTTGGGAGCATATTACTGTACCAGCACTACACTGACTCCATATTTCTGTTAGAAGTTTATATACACCACTGCTGTAAATGCTTGCTTTTGCTTATTGGGGGGCACAGATTTGGTACTGCATGTTTATACTGTAGGTATATACAGTAGTCTTCAATTAATATGGCAATCAGTACATGAAGCTTAGTATCTATTACACACATTCTTGATAGTCTTCAGGCAGTCTCCTCTTATTAATTATACCCTCTACAAGACAAGAATATAAACCTCAGTAAATGCAAAGATACTATATATATATGGCAGCTACTCACCTCCGCCTTCCATGTCTTGGGTTAATGTGTCTGAGGCGTTGACTTCTGCGAGGACCTGGGCCTGAGGAGGAAGCTGCCGGAGATGCTGCACCTGACACAGATGACGAATCCTGAGTGATCACATCCCACATGTCGTACGGCTCCATTTCAGTGTCACTAGAACTGTCACTGTCTGAGTCCCGTGCTCTATCTAGTTCTTCAATGAAGCCACTATTACATCGTGGGCATACATAGTCCTGAAGAAGTATGGTATATTATATACAAGATAGTCAAATTAAAACTTCAGTGTATCTTCAAAATAAAATGGACCCATGCAACTAATAAAACATGACCACAGTAGATTTTTTATTAGTGTCATATCTGTCTGTTTTCTTACCAATAATTAATCATCTTATCTGACACTGCAACATAATGGATATTTCAAGTTACATTATTTGGACCCCCATCTCTGCCTAGCAGAAAAAGTGACCCCTAAATCTACTACACTGCAACTCCAGTGTCGCGTGGGTCTTGGGAGAGATATATAGGAGGTCAAAGATACTCCTTGTTGGATGGTTACGGTATATTTACAGTAAGTAAATGAGAGTCCAGCCACGCCGTCTGTCTCGCCTGTAGGTCTAACGTTAGTGAGGGAGAGTGCCTATGAGAGGCTGTGCACATGCGCTGAGCCTCTGACGTCAGCGGGTACCGTGACGTCACACGCAAAGGGACCAGCTGTATAAAAGGAAAGATACACTACACAAGTGTATATATGATACTGACACGACACCAGATCCAAAACTTTAAATCTCACTATACCAAGACTACTCTCTGTACTACCTGACCTGGGGTCAGGGACCCCAATGGAAATACACAAGTCACTCTGACTGTTTTTTGGGTTATCCTAAGTAATCTACACATGCTTTGTATGATAATTTATGTAACTGTATTGGTGAATCTGTACCTGAAAAAACTTGCTTACCTTCAAGAACACCTAGTTTTTGAGACCTCACTTTATTTCATGCATCGTGTTGTTTGCACTAGCCTGGCAACGCTCCTGAGCAAAATGCAATGGTAATGTTTTATTAGTTTAACATGTACCCACCTGTATGTGGTTGCAGGGGTTAAGTCTTAGCTCCTGGTCATACGTTTTAACCTGACATTTACTTACCTAATATCATTTAGGTTTAGGTAAAGCTACATTTGTTTGCCTAGTTTCACTAAATTTATATGTACATCATGTATGGGAGAGCTCTTCGCCAGGAAAAAAAATATCAAAGAGACTTCTCTTGCCTGATCAGTGACTTGGTAAAGTCGGTGAAATCATTGGTATTAAATTAAATACATTATGTAAAATTTTACATAAATGTCAAAAAATTTCTTGGATGTCTAAAATTTTATCAGCTACAAAATTCTGTTTTTGTTTCAGGTTGAATACAAGTGTTTTACAAACTTGAAGTCACACAATTTATAGACAAATTTACAGTGTTGTAGTAATTAAGTACATAATTAAAGGAATACCATGGTGATAAATTCTTAAGACCTACATACTTAACAAAGCATAAGGCTCACTATATATATGTTACAGGTGGGTAACGAGGGCAAAACACGTTCCAGGCACCGGAATTATTTAAGATAAAACAATTTACCAACCGGAAATAAAACAAACTTGAATAATACGAGGTTAAAGGATACCAGACAAAACTTTCCCGTGAGCAAGATCTCCTGCCTCTGTAGCAGCCACAAGCTGCCCATAATACTCATCATAGCCTCGCACAACTCTCTAGGAGCCACAATACTCACTGGTAGCTGCGGGGTGATCTCCACATTACATTTGTGACAGAAAAACCTGGCTGAAGACGAGGCAGTTTCCACACCTGCTTCCGCCATTTTCGTTGACTGTCGGAAAATAGCATTCATTACTGCTCCAATAATCCCTCTTCCCTTCACTCTTCCCGTATGTTACACTCAAAGTGTCTAATTCAGCCTAATAAAATATTATTCAATGTCCAAAAATTATTTTTGATCTTAAAGAAACTACGACTAAAAAAGCTACATATGTTACTCACCAACAAAAAATTATTTATCCAATGAAAAGTATTAAAAATACAAAGAATATATTATGAGTGATTTCGTATTTTGCATATTATGGTAATAAAGAAATTGCTACACTCAAATATACATAAATATACCAAAGAAAATATTTATAAGGAAATTTTAAAATCTAATTTCATATAAACAGCATTTTATATATGTAAAGTTAAAATATACAAGTTGAACAAAAATTAAATAATTTAAATTTGCACCGAATGACAAACCTTTTAATCATTAGTCAGATGTGGAGGGAAAGGAGATAAATACAGTACGCTGTTAACCAAGGATAGAGTACATGAGAAAGACAGATAACAGTGGCTTACGCTACACAGCAAAGATATCTATCTGCTGGAAAGGACTAGCTACAGTCTGGCTACCTCTACATATGTCTAAATAGGCGAGACAATGATAGTATAGCAGAAGATTCTCTCCCTGCACTCTCATTCCTTTAACACTGACAGCTAGAAAACTTTGGTAAAAAAATATATCACATTAATTAAAAAGTGTATGGTCATTTGATAGGACATACCTGTAACTGGTCATAAGTGTTTTCCTAAATTGGCAACCTGGAATGAGGCCAGAATTTGCTGCTGATTGTAGGTCAACTAGGTTGTTTCTGCTAGGCCCACATAGCCATCCCAACATTGTAAACCTTTATGATGTTCCCTGGAAGTATGAGTATTATAAATGGTATACAGTACCAAGTTGATGAGTAAGACACATGTGCAGCATTTAGGTATCTGTATTGTCGAAACGTTTCGTCTGTACAGTAGGCTTCATTCAGATACAGAAGATTCTAACACTGGAGAGAGTAAAAGCACACAGGTAATTTGGAGGTGATCGATCCCTCAGTACCGACAGAAGATGGCCAGTATCTTTAGCCTAAAGGAGTTTACCTGGAGAGAGTTCCAGGGGTCAACGCCCCTGCGGCCCGGTCTGTGACCAGGCCTCATGTTGGATCAGAGCCTGATCAACCAGGCTGTTACTGCTGGCCGCACGCAGTCCAACGTACGAACCACAGCCTGGCTGGTCAGGCACCGACTTTAGGTGCCTGTCCAGTGCCCGCTTGAAGACAGCCAGGGGTCTATTGGTAATCCCCCTTATGTATGCTGGGAGGCAGTTGAACAGTCTTGGGCCCCTGACACTTATTGTGTTGTCTCTCAACGTGCTAGTGGCACCCCTGATTTTCATTGGGGGGATGTTACATCGTCTGCCGAGTCTTTTGATTTCGTAGGGAGTGACTCTCGTGTGCAAGTTTGGTACTAATCCCTCTAGGATTTTCTAAGTGTATATAATAATGTATCTCTCCCGCCTGCGTTCCAGGGAGTACAGGTTTAGGAACTTCAAGAGTTCCCAGTAATTGACGTGGTTTATTGTAGTTATGCGTGCCGTGAAGGTTCTCTGTAGGCATGCTGCCAAAGACTTATTTCTAGAACTAGAAGTGAGGTGCAGCAGCTGGAGATGACATCACAGGTAAGTGGGGACCATCAAACAGAGGATCAAGTCTTCACAGCTGAATGATTTGCATGGATTTAGCATTTTCCACAATAAGAAATATTTTTTTTCTTGTAGCAATATCTGCTGATGGATGACTGTAATGTCTTAATGGACCATGGATATTGACCCGTGCTTTCTAACTGTGGTTATGGCATCCTTGCTTTTCACTTGGTTTATTAACTGACAATGTGTGGAATGGAGACCTGGCTCTCAAGTATTAGGTAAGGTTTATCAGGAAACGACAAAACAAACGCTCCCGGGTGAGCTCTCAAGTACTTTCCAAGTACTGTATATATATTATCATTACTCTCTCTCTCTCTCTCCTGCTTTCACGAGAATTAATTCCAAGTGCACTGAGGCATTCCCACTAGTTTTGATATTTTATTAGACGTATGCGGGGCATTACAGTTTCCAGTTCTGATATATCCTCTGTCTTGAAAAAAAAATATTGTGAGCACAGAACAGTACTCCAGAGGTAAAAGCAAAAGTAATTTGAATAATGCCATCATTAAAATGACAGATTTGACTTATTTTAAAATAGCAGTTCTCATAATCAGACCTGCCCTTTTTTATGACCTTTGTTGCATTTGTCTTATCTTGGTCTCTGAACAATATGTCGTCCGACATCATTTCACCCAAGTTTTTTAACATGTTCATGTCTGTTTTCTGTACTGAGTGTTCACTCTGAGTTCTGTTGAAAATCAAGTGATTTTTCTTTGCATACCAGACTTTTTTTTTGAAATCCGTAATTATTCAATGTCTTCTGGTGAGGTGACGTTCATGTTAATTTTCGTATCGTCTGAAAAGGTTGATACTAATCAGTGGCTAGACTCATGGTCTATATCTGCTGCGAGGATGAGTATTAGAAAGGAGCCAGAACTGTGCTTGCACTACTCAATTTTTTACTTTTGTCCTTGCTAACATTGTCTGTGATCTATTTGTTAAAAAAATTAATATAAATTTCTTTACTTTTTGTCTTATACCATATATTTACCCTTTTATGAGTCATCACTCGATTATGGCATTTGTCAAATGTTTTTTTAACATCTTTATAGCTTATATCTGTTTTTCGTTTCTCTTCCAATGCTATGGTGGTTTTATCGGTGGTCTAATAGTTATGAGAAGCATGATCCTGCAGCTCGTTTATTTACATAAAAATCAGTAAGTTGACATTTTAGCACCCTTCCAAGACTTTTGATGTGTGATGCTAGTGCTACTGGTCTGTATTTTTTTTATTTTTGCTGTGATCTGCTGACTTCGTGAAATGAGACTGTCTGTATTTTTAAGGTCTTTGGGATTTCACCTGAATCTAAGCTCCTCCAAAGAACACCGAGTGTTCTTGTAATAGTAATAGTTTATTTGGACATGATACAAAGAATTACATTGGGTTATGAGATTACATGAGGTGTACATGCCAAAGGCCCCTAATATGCAGGGCATTTTGGGCAGACTTAAAATTAACTTAAAACTAAATGGTAAGAATTTTTGTAAATATTATTTAAGCTATGAAATTTGAACAGAGTTTAGACATGACATTTTTTAAACATAGTTTTGTACTTTTGTCTTCATTATAAAATTAATTAAATTAGATTAAACAAATTAAAGCAATAATTTGTGGGTCGCTCACCATGCCCAGCCCTTCTAGGGCAGGGTAGGTGCCAAGGCTGGAGCTTGCTACCATCTGCGGCTCGCAAGCCTGCCCTTCCTGTCAGCCTCCTTGGGGCGGGGAAGGTGGCAGACCAGAGGGGCCTAGCAACTAGCTACCTACCTGCCTCGTGCTTGTGGGCGAATATGGCTAGGCCTGGGACCAGTTGGTCCCACCGCTGAGGGGTACCCCCTCCCATGGGAGACTTCGGTCTCTGCTACTCCCACGCCAGGGAGCCGGAGCCGGGTCGCCATCTGGTAAAGACCCGGGCCGGGAGATTTCCCGGTGAATCAACACCACCACCAATAATTTGTGTTGCAATAACAAATTATATGGTCATTAGATGAGTTACAAGGAGCACAATGGTAAATAAGGATACATGAGGTATAAGTTTCAACATTTGTACTAGATTATATTTGATAAACTATTTTTCTTTGAGCAATTAAGTAAGGGGTTTTGAGGCTAAATGGTAAGAATTATAGGAGACAGTTTACAATATAAGTATAGTTGAGTATTTAAGCTATGAAATTTGAACATGACATTTTTGAAATAGAATAGGTTTATAATTTTGGATAATTTTCAGTTTAATATGTCTACATAAAAGAATTATTAAATCAGATGAAACACATTAAATCAATAATTTGTTTTGCAATAACAGTTTATATGGTCATTAGATGAGCTACAAGGAGCACAAAGGTACATGAGGATGGATTTCTTTATATTAGGTGGTTTATACATTATAAGATATAACATGGCATATACATTATGAGGTATAAGTTTCTACATTTGTACTAGATTATGTTTGATAAATTATTTTTCTTTGAGCAATTTTGTAGGGGGTTTTGAGGCTAGGGGAGTAACACAGTGAATAAATGTTATTTTGAGGCAGTGTAAGGTTATTTAATAACTTTGTAGGTAATGTAAAGTAGTGGGTATTTAGTTTTGGGCGAGTAGGTAGTTTTTAGGTATTCTACCTTCATAAATACAGTACTCTTAAAAACAGGCCCAGGTGTTGAGTGCCAGCCCATCCTCTTAATATCAAGCCAGTACTCACCTAGTTGTGGTTGCAGGGGTCGATTCACAGCTCCTGGCCCCGCCTCTTCACTGGTCGCTACTAGGTCACTTTCCTGCTCCATGAGCTTTATCATACTTCTTCTTAAAGCTATGTATGGATCCTGCCTCCACTACATCATTTCCCAGACTATTCCACTTCCTGACAACTCAATGACCGAAGAAATACTTCCTAACATCCCTGTGATTCATCTGAGTCTTTAACTTCCAATTGTGACCCCTTGTTGCTGTGTCCCATCTCTGGAACATCCTGTCTCTGTCCACCTTATCTATTCCTCGCAGTATTTTGTATGTCGTTATTATGTCTCCCCTAACCCTCCTGTCCTCCAATGTCGTCAGGCCGATTTCCCTTAACCTTTCTTCGTAGGACATTCCCCTTAGCTCTGGAACTAGCGTTGTTGCAAACTTTTGCACTTTCTCTAATTTATTGACGTGCTTGACCAGGTGTGGGTTCCAAACTGGTGCTGCATACTCCAGTATGGGCCTGACGTACACGGTGTACAGTGTCTTGAACGATTCCTTACTGAGGTATCGGAACGCTATTCTCAGGTTTGCCAGGCGCCCATATGCTGCAGCAGTTATCTGGTTGATATGTGCTTCCGTAGACGTGCTTGGTATTATACTCACCCCAAGATCTTTCTCCCTGAGTGAGGTTTGCAGTCTTTGGCCACCTAGCCAATACTCTGTCTGCGGTCTTCTTTGCCCTTCCCCGATCTTCATGACTTTGCATTTGGCGGGGTTAAATTCGAGTAGCCAGTTACTGGACCACGTGTCCAGCGTGTCCAGGTCTCTTTGTAGTCCTGCCTGATCCTCATCTGATTTAATTCTTCTCATTATCTTCACATCATCTGGAAACAGGGACACTTCTGAGTCTATCCCTTCCGTCAAGTCATTCACATATACCAAAAACAGCACTGGTCCTAGGACTGACACCTGTGGAACCCCGCTCGTCAAAGGCGCCCATTGTGATACCTCTTCTCATACCATGACTTGTTGCTTCCCTGTCAGGTATTCTCTGATCCATTGCAGTACCCTACCTGTTATACGTGGCTTATCCTTTAGCTTCTGCACTAATCTCTTGTGAGGAACTGTGTCGAAGGCCCTCTTGCAGTCCAAGAAAATGCAATCAACTCACCCCTCTCTCTCGTGTCTTATTTCTGTTACCTTGTCATAAAACTCCAGAAGGTTTGTGACACAGGATTTGCCTTCCATGAATCCATGCTGGTTGTCGTTTATAATCTTGTTCCATTCCAGGTGCTCTACCACTCTCCTCCTGATAATCTTCTCCATGACTTTGCATACTATACACGTCAGTGACACTGGTCTATAGTTTAGTGCCTCGTTACTGTCTCCTTTCTTAAAAATAGGGACTACATTTGCCATCTTCCATACCTCAGGTTGTTGCCCAGTTTCAAGGAATGTGTTGAAAATTGTGGTTAGTGGCACACACAGCATCTCTGCTTTCTCTCTAAGGACCCATGGAGAGATGTCTGGTCCCACCGCCTTTGAGGTATCAAGGTCACTTAGCAGCTTCTTCACCTCCTCAGTTGTATTTCATCCAACACTTAAGATAAGATAATATTTTGTTCGGATTTTTAACCCCGGAGGGTTAGCCACCCAGGATAACCCAAGAAAGTCAGTGCGTCATCGAGGACTGTCTGTCTTATTTCCATTGGGGTCCTCAATCTTGTCCCCCAGGATGCGACCCACACCAGTCGACTAACACCCAGGTACCTATTTGCTGCTAGGTGAACAGGACAACAGGTGTAAGGAAACGCGTCAAAATGTTTCTACACTGCCGGGAATCAAACCCGGGCCCTCCATGCGTGAAGCGAGAGCTTTAGCCACCGGGGCACCACTTGTTGGTGTCTCCCTCTGTTCTGTCTTCCTAGAGTCCTTCCTGTCTCCACTGTAAATACTTCCTTAAATCTAGTGTTGAACTCCTCACATACCTCTTGATCGTTTCTTGTGAGCTTCCCACCTTCTTTCCTCAGCCTGATTACCTGGTCTTTGACTTGTCTTCCTCCTAATGTGGCTATACAGCAGTTTCGGGTCAGACTTGACTTTCGATGCTATGTTGTTTTAGTGCTGTCGCTGGGCCTTCCTCCTTATCTGTGCATACTCGTTTCTGCCTCTTCGACTAATCTCCTTATTTTCCTGGGTCCTTTGCCTTCTGTACTTTTTCCATTCTCTAGTGCACTTACTTTTTGCCTCCCTACACCTTCGGGTAAACCAAGGGCTCGTTCTGGTCTTCCCATTATTTCTCTTGCCCTTGGGAACAAACCTTTCCTCTGCCTCCTTGCATTTTGTTGTTATGTATTCCATCATTTCGTTTCCTAACTTTCCTACCAATTCTTTGTCTCACTGAACCAAACGCTACTCATCAGTCCTTACCAGCCTGATAAGAAGGTCCAAAAAATTGTATTATGAGAACAGACTCCAGAACATAAAAGGTGATATGAAAAAGACCTGGAAAACCCTATCTGCAATTCTAGAAATAAAAAGATATCCAAGAACAAAACCATCAAAGCTTTTGATACAGTCGACCATGATTTACTGCCCACAAAATTAGCACACTATGGTATAAGGGGGCACCCACTCAACTACCTAAAGTCATACCTTAGCAACAGAAGCCAATACGTGTACACAAATGGAGCGAACTCTTCCACACAACAAATTACAGTCGGAGTCCCTCAAGGAAGTGTCCTGGGGCCACTCCTATTCCTCATTTACATAAATGACCTACCGAATGCATCACAACTACTCAAACACATATTATTTGCAGATGACACAACATATGTCTTCTCTCACCCAAATCCAGTCATACTGGCCAACGCTGTTAATGCCGAATTACAGAAAATATCTACATGGATGACGACTAACAAGCTTACTCTCAATACTGACAAGACCTACTTCATACAGTTTGGAAACAAAGCCACAAATGTTCCACTTAACATAACGCTCAATGGTTCACCCATCACAAGACTCACAGAGGGAAAATTCCTAGGAATCCACCTTGACAGTAGCCTTAAATTTCAAACACACATACAACAAATTTCCAAGAAAATCTCAAAGACAGTAGGCATATTATCAAAGATACGCAATTATGTGCCTCAATCAGCTCTCCTTGCACTATATCATTCACTTATCTACCCTTATCTCACCTATGGAATCTGTGCATGGGGATCAACAACATTAAATCACCTCAGACCACTCATAACCCAGCAAAAGGCTGCAGTCAGAATGATAACAAATTCCCACTCTAGACAGCATATTCCACCAATATTCAAAAGCCTAAAACTACTCACCGTAAAGAACATTCACACTTATTCTTGTGCCTACTACATATACATAAAACTCTACACTCTAATATAAACCCACCGCTCAAAATTCTCCTCACCAACTTTAATAGGACCCATGACCACAACACAAGACACAGATCACTTTTTTATATACCCCGAGTCCATATCAACCTATGTAAAAATTCTATGCACATAAACTGCCCCAGAATCTGGAATTCATTACCAGTAAATACTAAGATAATGTTATTTTCCTTAAGATAATCTCAATTTTATATTACCATTCTCCTAAACACTTGTTACAATGTAATATCATCATATTGTAATTTCAACAGTGTAATATCATCATATTGTAATTTGAAATCAAATATATAACTAGAAAAATTTCAATATTTCTCTAATATTATGTACATAGTCTATACGTCATTAGATTAAGCTGCCCCTAATGCCATGGCATGTCAGTGGCTCTCCTTGCACTTCAGTTTATGATTGTAACTACAAATATCTATGTAAAATTGCAATGAAATAAAATTTACTTTACTTTACTGAACCTCCTGCAAGAAGCTCCTCATACTTGTGTAGTCCCTCCTTTTATAGTTTGGCTTTTCCCATTCACCTCCTGTTTCCCTCTCCACTTGTAACTCTACTATATATTCAAAGCTCAGAACCATGTGATCACTAACTCCAAGGGGCCTCTCATATGAGATGTCCCCCAATGTCAGAGCTGCTCAGGGTGAACACGAGGCCCAGTCTGGCTGGTTCATCCTCCTCTCTCTCTCTCTCTCTCTCTCTCTCTCTGGTAGTGTCCCTAACATGTTGGTGCATGAGGTTTTCCAGTGCCACATCCATCAAATTGGCTCTCCATGTTTCAGGACCCCCATGTGGCTCCAGGTTTTCTCAATCGATCTTCCTGTGGTTGAAATCGCCCATAACCAGTAACTTTGCTCTGCTCGAGTGAGCTCTTCTTGCCACCTCAGCTAGTGTGTCCACCATTGCTCTGTTGCTCTCTTCATATTCCTCTATTGGCCTCCTGCAGTTCTGTGGTGGGTTATACATCACTGCAATGACTACCTTATGTTCCCCAGACTCGATTGTACCTACTATGTAATCCCTTTCTCCAGTCTCGTTCATTCCTTCCATTTCCTCAAATCTCCATCGGTTTTTAATAAGCAGTGCAACCCCTCCTCCTCCTCTGCTCCTTTATCTTTCCTCAGGATCTGATATCCCGGTGGGAAGATTGTGTCTGTTATTGTCTCAGTGAGTTTCGTTTCTGTGACTGCTATGAAGTCTGGGGACGTCTCATTGATTCTTTCATGCCAATCTTCGCATTTATTCGTTATTCCATCCGCGTTCGTGTACCAAACCTTCAACTTCTTTTCTAAGACTGTGGTCCGGGAAGAATATTGGGGTTGGGGGAGTGGGAGCTCTGGCGGGGGCCTATGGGGGGTTGCGGTGGGGGTGGGGTTTGTACTCATATATGTGAGTACTCACCTAGTTGTACTCACCTAGTTGTGGTTGCGGTGGTCGATTCACAGCTCCTGGCCCTGCCTCTTCAACTGGCCGCTACCCGGTCACTCTTCCCGCTTTGTGAGCTTTATCATACCTCTTCTTAAAGCTATGTATGGATCCTGCCTCCACTACATCACTACCCAGGCTATTCCACTTCCTGACAACTCTGTGACTGAAGAAATACTTCCTAACATCCCTGTGGTTCATCTGAGTCTTCAACTTCCAACTGTGACCCCTTATTGTTGTGTTCCATCTCTGGAACATCCTGTCTCTGTCCACCTTGTCTATACCTCTCAGTATTTTATATGTCGTTATCATATCCCCCTATCTCTCCTGTCTTCTAGTGTCATCAAGTCGATTTCCCTTAACCTCTCCTCGTAGGACATACCCCTTAGCTCCGGGACTAGTCTTGTTGCAAACCTTTGCACTTTCTCTAGTTTCCTTGCATGCTTGGCTAGGTGAGGGTTCCAAACTGGCGCTGCATATTCCAATATGGGCCTAACGTACACAGTGTACAGGATCCTGAATAACTCCTTATTTAGATGCCGGAATGCTGTTCTTAGGTTTGCCAGGCGCCCGCATGCTGCAACAGTTATTTGATTGATGTGCGCTTCAGGAGATGTGCCCGATGTTATACTCACACCAAGATCCTTTTTGCTTGAGTGAGGTTTGTAGGTTCTGGCCCCCTAGACTGTACTCCATCTGTGGTCTTCTTTGCCCTTCCCCATTCTTCACGACTTTGCATTTGGTGGGGTTGAACTCCAGGAGCCATTTGCTGGACCAGGCCTGTAGCCTGTCCAGATTCCTCTGTAGTTCTGCCTGGTCCTCATCCGATTGAATTCTTCTCATCAACTTCACATCATCTGCAAACAGGGACACTTTGGAGTCTATTCCTTCCGTCATGTCGTTCACATATACCAGAAACAGCACCAGTCCTAGGACTGACCACTGTGGAACCCCGCTCGTCACAGGCCCCCACTCTGACACCTCGTCACATACCATGACTCGCTGATGTCTTCCCGACAGGTATTCCCTGATCCACTGCAGCGCCTTCCCTGTTATACCTGCCTGGTCCTCCAGCTTATGCACTAATTTCTTGTGTGGAACTCTGTCAAAAGCCTTCTTACAGTCCAAGAAAACGCAATCTACCCACCCCTCTCTTTCTTGTCTTACTGCTGTCACCCTATCATAGAACTCCAGTACGTTTATGATAAGATTTCCCATCCCTGAAACCGTGCTATTGTTGACATGATCTAGGCTGCTTACAGTATCGAAGGGATTTGTGAACATGGAGTCAAACTGTTCTTTTGGAATTTTGCTTATTACTGTTGTTATTTGTATATAATTCTTCTTTAACTAGAAAGCTAGTAATGGAAAAACGAGACCATTTCCATTAATAGATAAACTAATTGTTAAGTTCTTAAATATTTTGAACTACCTCAATTTTGTAAATCTAGTTAATCACTACAATTACCTAACCTTAATACCAGTATGATCCATATCCTGTGTCAATATAGAGTAAGAACTAGTATTAGTCTGCCCGAAATGCTTAGGCATACTAGTGGCCTTCTTGTAATAAGTATTTTATAATATGTAATAGTATCATATAATATGTAAACCCAACATTGTAATATTAACAGAGAAATAAAGAATTTTTTTAAGTGAAAACAAATATTTTGAATTTTGACCCATTTCCTGATTTTTTTTTTTTGTTCATTTTGCATTTCATCTGTCTGGTATAAATGCTTTAGTTTTTTATTTATGTCAGAAATACCTGTGTAGGTGTTCTTTTCTTCATGTGACATCTATTTCTTTTGGAGCGGTTCAATAGCCATTTTCATCTTAAGTAAATGTAACTACGTTATATTTATATATTTTTATCTGTATTTAGACTTTCTCAGCAGGGCATATTTTATACAAATTTTGCATTCTCGAGAGAGTGCAACGGACAAGTGTAGTAACAACACACAGCAAAAGGCATTCTTGAATTTCCCCAGCGCTCGGGCTTAATGCCCAAAGCTGGGGTGTGACTCCAAAAGGATCCTGTAGTGCTTGCTGCCTTTGAACCTCCTGACATCGTCTGCTGGTATGCAGCTGCCACACCCTTCGAACCAAGTGTGGGCGGGGTTGTGGCAGCCCAAGGTGCCTAGCTTCTCCCTCCAAGCCCCGTGGAGGCGGGGAATGGGGCGTTGCCTGGGGACAGCTGGTTCCAGAAGACGAGGAGGTACTTGTACCTCCTCCCGTGGCAGACATTGGTCTGAGATACTCCCTCGACAGGAAGCCAAGGCCGGGCCACCTCTTGGAAAAGGCCTGGGCCGGGCGATTATACCGGCGAATCTAGAACAAAATACACATTCAACTTATTTATGCACGGGTTTGAACTTAAGAATATCTTTCAGCAAACTGCACGTATCTTGTAGAAAGAAGAAAGGAAGAAAAAGAACAAGAACTACGATTTTTCTCGGGTAATGTGTAATAAGTCCCCTTTGATTTTATCCCAGTCAATTCTCCTATTGTTAAAGATCAATTTAGTGAACACCGCTCGCGTTGGCTATTTCTTAGGTTCTGCTTTTTGGTTGCGCCTTATGTATGTAACCAGAATATTGTACTTGAAATCGTTATGTATGGTTAATTTCTTGGGGGGCAAGATTGAAGGACCTCATTCATTGGAAATAAGACACCAGTCTTCGATGACGCAGACATTCTTGGGTTATCCTGGATGGTTAACCCTTCGGGTTTAAAAATCCGAGCAAATCTTATCTTTTCCTAACCACAAGCCTCTGTAACGTTTAGTGCCTCAGGTGGAGAAAAAATACTATTCTAGGTCATAGCTGTAGCTAAAGGCTACAGCTATGACCTAGCTGTAATAGAATAAACACTTCCCCCCCCCAAAAAAAAAAAAAGAACAAGCATGAGTGATGTATCTAGTCAGCATCTACACCCTATATTTGCAAAAGGCGTGCCCAACAGGTGCTTAGAGAATAAAATTGTTTAAGGATTTACAATCTCTGAGGAAAATCTGTTTCACTGATCTATAACGCTACAAAACATCTTTACACACATCTGTTATATCTTGTATGTGGAGGAAAATAGGAGAATGAATCATAGCAGTGGTAACGCTCTTGATAACAACACCAATCATGACTGAATCTCCCTCAAACAACACTGCCTTCAAAGGATTTGACCCATCTGAATTGATCTCAGGTATGACAAATGATCCTGTCACTCTTAAGTCATACATCACCACCTTAACTGAGGAAAACATGAATCTTCGTACAACACTATCTAAGCATGAAACAAAGTTAGCCCACCTAGAAAGCAAGATCCTAAGCTTTGAGCAGAAGTTTACATCAGCTGGAATGGCTGATTTTGGAAAGACCCTCCAATCAGTCATAGCCAGCCATACAGACCAAATAACATCCCTAAACACGAAGGTTGAAGATGCTGTCAAGAACTGGAAAACCAACATGGATACCCAGCTGACCGACTATTTTTCTAACCAAGAAGATAAAAATGAGCAAGATAAGTTATCCAGCGCGGTAATAATTAGCAGTGCACTCTTTCCAAGTGGCATAAACCATACCAACTGCAAAGATGCTGCTCTTCAGACCATAAAAGACCACTTAAATTTAGTAGTACCAGCATCGGAAATAACAGAATCACGATTACTTGGCACACAAGGTAGAAAAAAGAGTGTTATGCTTAGATTTCACACGATAGACAGTAAAACAGATCTTATTAAAACATCAATTAATGCAAAAAAAGATCTCTTTGTAAATGAATGCCTCACAAAAAAACGTCAGAACCTCCTATACAGAGTAAGAAAGCTTAAACGTGAGAATAATGACAAAATCCACCAGTGCTTCACCCGAGAAGGGAAAATCCTAGTTAAGAAAACAAATGTAGGCCGTGCTTATTATATCACGAATGAAAATGAACTGTCCACATTCCTTCGAGATGCTAATCTTACAGAGACTGAATAATATCAATGACCTAATCCTTAGTCTGCGTTAGTGCAACAGTTGTATTAGTAACTGCAACCTGCACATCTTACATTTCTCCCAAAACTGATTATATATTAATGTAATTAACTTCATTTTGTTCTAATAATCTGCTACCTCACTATATTAAATTTCCCACTAAATATAATTGTACATCCTATTTTACTATATATTTATCTTTTAACGTCTCTGTAACCATTTACTTTTATTTTTTATTTTTAATACAAATCTATCATTACCTTTTCCCAACCCAATCTATTTACAATATTAGTAATTACTTTTACTTGAAATTTAATTACAACTTTTTCACTATTGTTTTTCTTTTATATTTTTATTATCAAACAATTACCTCATTGTGTATGTGACTTAGTTTATTTTTTCTTATAAGCTATTACCAAATAAGTGCAATTATTTACTCATACTTTCAAATACCTTTTACCAAAAGCAAATTCCAGTCACTTTATTTACTTAATTGTACTCTTATATTCAAACAACTACCTCATTGTGTATATGACTTACTTTATATTTCCTTTATAAGTAACTACCTGATAAGTGCAATCATTTACTTATATTTTATAAATACTGTTTACCATTAGCCAACTTTAGTCAACTTTCAGTCACTTTATTTGCTTAATTGTATTCATATATTCTAACAACTACCTCATTGTATATGTGACTTACTTAATATTTCCTTTATAAGCAACTACCTGATAAGTGCAATCATTTACTTATATCTTATAAATACCTTTTACCATTAGCCAACTTCAGTCACTTATTAACTTCAATTTAATCAAAACTACTTTTAATATTAGTCAAATCTATTTTAACTTCTAGTTCAATAGCTCTTTGCATTCATTAACCTCTTATTGCACGTGATAGTGGCTATCACGTGCTTTTAACATCCTATGGAGAGGGAGCATGGACACTGGGGTCGTCCCACAGACATAGCCCCACTCCACAAAGGCGGCAGTAAAGCAATAGCAAAGAACTACAGACCAATAGCGCTAACGTCCCATATCATAAAAATATTTGAATGGGTTCTAAGAAGCAAGATCGCCACTCATCTTGATACCCATCAATTACACAACCCAGGGCAGGATGGGTTTAGAGCATGTCGCTCCTGTCTGTCCCAACTACTGGACCACTATGACAAAGTCCTGGATGCTCTAGAAGACAAACAGAATGCAGATGTTATATACACAGACTTTGCAAAAGCCTTTGACAAGTCTGACCATTGTGTAATAGCACACAAAATGCGTGATAAAGGAATAACAGGAAAAGTGGGTAGATGGATCTATAATTTCCTAACAAGTAGAACACAAAGAGTAGTAGTCAACAGAGTAAAGTCTGAGGCAGCTTATTATTATTATTATTATTATTATTATTATTATTATTATTATTATTATTATTATTATTATTATTATTATTATTATTATTATTATTATTATTACTTTTACTATTACTATTACTATTATTATTATTATTATTATTATTATTATTATTATTATTATTATTATTATTACTGTATCATCTGTAGATAATTCGGGATTACCGTTCTCCATGATTATAATAATTATAATAATCTGTAGATAATTTAAAAATATTCCAATACTGTAAAAGCTGGAAATTAACTAAATAAATATATCAGAAATGTGACCATTTTTCGCATGTTGATGTTCTATTGTTGGTTCCAATATGTTTTCATTATTTAGCTGTAATATAGTTTATAAAATCCTTTTTTTGTGTGTCTGATTTTTTCGGTAGTAATAGTATTGATTGTATTAATTATTGTGATTATAAATAATGTTTATGGAGATGAGTTGAGGTGGTATTGTTAAAGTTTTATAAGAGTTTGTGTAGACGGGTTGATGGAGGGAACAACACTTTATGTAAACAAAGGTTCACTCTTACAGTTTTGTCGGCCTAAACACTCTCTTATAACCCCTGTGGTTTAGCGCTTCTTTTGATTATAATAATAAACACTCTCTTCCAACTACTCATATCAACTAATCTGCTGCTAACAAGTGAGTTCATAACCTGTATTAATGGCTATATAAGTTGAGAAGCCCAAATATTGTTAAGATTTATTGTGGAGATAACCACTGAGGCAACCACACCACTCTCTTGTATTAGTAAGTAAAGTAAGTAAATAAAGTAAGTTTATTGTGGAGATAACCACTGAGGCAACCACACCACCTCTTGTATTATGTAAAGTAAGTAAATAAAGTAAGTTTATTGTGGAGATAACCACTGAGGCAACCACACCACCTCTCTTGTATTAGTAAGTAAAGTAAGTAAATAAAGTAAGTTTATTGTGGAGATAACCACTGAGGCAACCACACCACCTCTCTTGTATTAGTAAGTAAATAAAGTAAGTTTATTGTGGAGATAACCACTGAGGCAACCACACCACCTCTTGTATTAGTAAGTAAAGTAGTAATAAAGTAAGTTTATTGTGGAGATAACCACTGAGGCAACCACACCACCCCTCTTGTATTAGTAAGTAAAGTAAGTAAATAAAGTAAGTTTATTGTGGAGATAACCACTGAGGCAACCACACCACCTCTCTTGTATTAGTAAGTAAGTAAGTAAATAAAGTAAGTTTATTGTGGAGATAACCACTGAGGCAACCACACCACCTCTTGTATTAGTAAGTAAGTAAGTAAATAAAGTAAGTTTATTGTGGAGATAACCACTGAGGCAACCACACCACCCTCTTGTATTAGTAAGTAAAGTAAGTAAATAAAGTAAGTTTATTGTGGGGGATAACCACTGAGGCAACCACACCACCTCTCTTGTATTAGTAAAGTAAATAAAGTAAGTTTATTGTGGAGATAACCACTGAGGCAACCACACCACCTCTTTATTAGTAAGTAAGTAAGTAAGTAAGTTTATTCAGGT
>WNWK01021653.1:0-33786 GCA_009830355.1 Cherax destructor
TTTTTCCTGGTTATTTTATTTATACCTTTCCATGCAAGACTTAAAGGGGTAGACCTATTTAATCCATTAACGAATTGTTCCCATTCCTGTTGCCTAAGTTCTTGCTTTCTATTTCATGCATTTGTTAGTGCAGCTTGGAATGTTCTGAGAAGGTCTGGGGTTCTACACTCACGGTATGCTTTACCAATCCTCCTAGCTGCATGTGTTAGATTGCGTAGCTGTGGGTCATTATAATATTTACATTGGTTTTATTGTCATTTCTAGTGGAAGGTTTATGTTGTCTTTTCCTGCCCACTTGATCTGTGAGTACAGTTTCAATAGCTATAACTAGATCATCATTGAATTTTTGTGTGCCAGTGGGCTCATAATCTTTATACCATTGAATCCAAGTGGTTAATAAAGTTTTCTCTGTGTTCTGGGTTGAGAATAAGTTTCCTCCTTCTGTATTTAGCTCCTTGGTTGCTTGAGATATGATCAAGATTGACAGTTGTGAGTCTTGGGAAGTGATCAGATAGAAGATCATCAACTATAACAGTCATGCATCGTATATGACGTATTAAATCCAAGGCACAGATCTAGTATGCCTCCATATATGTGAGTGGGCTCAATAGTGCCTACAATACGAACATTATCATGCTCATTTAGAAATTTGACTAGTTTAGTTCCATTGGTGTTTGTTATAGACCCACCAATATTCTTATGTCTGGCATTAAAATCTCCAAGTATGAGGGTAGGTTCACTATTGATGCGATCTGGTAAAGCATCAGGTCGAAGCTGGTTTGCTGGGGCATAAAGGTTAAAGATGTTTATGGAAAAGTCGCCTGCATATACTCTGACACCATGATACTGCATGTTTACTCGACTCTGCAGGGTAAGGAGTGAATGTGGCAAGTTCTTTCTGACATACATCACACAACAGTTGGTTGACCTTAAGTTATAAGCTGCATATCCAGACAGCTTTGGTGGAGGTACTCCTTCTTTCAGTCTACATTCCTGCAAACAGATGACATCAATATTCTTGGTTGCACTAATATGATGTAAGTCAGGCAACCGCTTCCTAATAGAAGCAATGTTCCATGAAAAAATTTGTAATCTATCCATTGTATTGACTTTTTGACAGCAACTGATTTACTACACAAACTCTGAAGATTATGCCTCTAGCACTCCCCTCCGTTCCTTCTACATCAATCTCTTGCTACCCTCTATCCCTGCACTATCCACTGCCCCGCTGCACTCCATAACCTACTAATCATCCCTCTCCCTCTTACTACCCATTCTCCTTGCATCCTGCCCTGCCCCGCTGTGCTGTATGACCCTTGTGGTTTAGCACTTCTTTTGATTATAATAATCCCGCTTGCATTCTAGGGAGTACAGGTTGAGGAACTTCAAGTGTTCCCAGTATTTGAGGTGTTTTATCGAAGTTGTGTGCCGTGAAGGTTCTTTGTACATTTTCTAGGCCAGCAATTTCACCTGCCTTGAAAGGTGTTGTTAATGTGCAGCAGTATTCCAGCCTAGATAGAACAAGCGACTTGAAGAGTATCATCATCGACTTGGCATCCCTAGTTTTGAAGGTTCTCGTTATCCATCCTGTCATTTTTCTAGCAGATGCGATTGATACAATGTTGTGGTCTTTGAAAGTGAGATCCTCTGACATTATCACTCCCAGGTCTTTGACATTAGTTTTTCGTTTTATTGCGAAAGCCTTCAACAAGTGTGACCGTGGTGTAATAACACACAAAATGAGTGATAAAAGAATAACAGGAAAAGTTAGTAGATGGATCTATAATTTCCTAACAAATATAACACAAAGAATAGTAGTAAAGAGAGTAAAGTCTGAGGTGGCTACTGTGAAAAGCTCTGTTCCACGAGACAACTCACTCAGAAATGTTCAAGATATGTCAAAGTATTTTATCCACAGTGGTATATTACAGACCATTCTGGAAAAATACCCTGACTTTGCGCCCTGTAAATAAAGCATTCCCACGTGTGTGTTAGTTACCATTTTGTCCTAGGCACATGTCGATTAGACACTAGGCCTGTATGTGTGTGTGTATGTATGTATGTGTGTGTGTGTTGGTTGCCATTTTGTCCTAGGCATATGTCGATTGAAAACTTGTCCTGTTGTATGTGCGTGTGTGTTAGTGTGTGTATGTATGTGTGTGTATATGTGTGTGTGTGTGTATATATATATGTGTGTGTGTGTGTATATATATATGTGTGTGTGTGACCCAACAATTAAAATTTGCACCAAGAACTCATTACAGTTGTGACCGGGTGTAGACTAGTGAACTGCTCTTTACTTTATAATTTGTTCATGATTGTAACCATGTATAAACGTAAGTAAATTTATTTACATGATTCATTACCTTTGTAACTTGTGAGTTCATTACCTTTGTAACTTGTGAGTTCATTACCTTTGTAACTTGTGAGTTCATTACCTTTGTAACTTGTGAGTTCATTACCTTTGTAACTTGTGAGTTCATTACCTTTGTAACTTGTGAGTTCATTACCTTTGTAACTTGTGAGTTCATTACCTTTGTAACTTGTAGTTCATTACCTTAGTAACTTGTGAGTTCATTACCTTTGTAACTTGTGAGTTCATTACCTTTGTAACTTTGTGAGTTCATTACTTTGTAACTTGTGAGTTCATTACCTTTGTAACTTGTGAGTTCATTACATTTGTAACTTGTGAGTTCATTACATTTGTAACTTGTGAGTTCATTACATTTGTAACTTGTGAGTTCATTACCTTTGTAACTTGTGAGTTCATTACCTTTGTAACTTGTGAGTTCATTACCTTTGTAACTTGTGAGTTCATTACCTTTGTAACTTGCTCAGCTATCAAAACTTTGGGGTCCAGTCCCTGGAACCATTATGTACCTCTGTAATCTTTTGACTACCGCCCACAGGATGGGTATGGGGTGCATAATAAAGATATCAAACTAACCACAAGGCACAGAACTCGCCCCCATTGCGGAAACTTTTTTGAGTCGCTCAAGTTCCACAGGGTAAGTGAGCCGTATGGAGCCTTAAACATACCACGGATAGGTCCTCCGAGTTTATGAACCCACACACCCACCCAAACAAACACAGTAGTTGGCGGAGGTAGAGAGATAACACATGTTAATTGATAGATTTACTCTCCTAGGAAGGTCTAGGTAAGTTTGTACAGTTAGTAACTAATATTAGGATTATTGAGGCAACTTTAGATATTAATAATGTAGCTCTAGCACCTTAACATAGGTAGTTTTAGGGCCCAATAGACGAACATTGGGTTATATAGGCCAAAGAGAAATGGCAATCCCATGCTGAGGTCAAGCAGTGTGGGACTCATGACGCATGACCTGGGTCCTTCTCAGACCAGACTTCAACAAGTGAACAAAAGCTGCAACCAGGGCAGCATTCCCCACGTGACTCCCAACATCTGTCCTGGGGACTAGGAGGAGACATCCCGAAGTACTGTGGATATCTTTCTCCATCCAGACCCATTACAGTAAGACTATAACTTCCTTTCTCTCAGTATCTGGCCAGTTTTCTGGGGGAAACGTTAGTGAGTTTATATGTGGGTCTCAAACAGACAGACGCTATTATATTGGTATGTACCATTGTCATCTCTTAAGTTCAAGTCTGGAAGCTAGTGCCCCATACTGCTTAGATATTGCTTAGAGGATAACCCCCTTTGAGTTTGGGATTTCTGAGTTTAGGGCAAGACACTAATACCACTTGAATTCTTGCAGATTAAGGTCCTTCCCTACACATGGTGTTTGGAGGGGGTTATAGCTTAGGGAGATTGGAAGACTAGGAGACATTTCTACTCCATCAAGTAAGTTAGACCCTTTTTTAGTCGTGCATGTAGGTGGGGAATTCTTTCAGCTGCAGTCAGCTAGACATTCTGTCCCATAAGCCACTTGTAAGTCTGAGAGGAGCGTCTCAGAGTGTCGGTGTAAACAGTGCTTGCCAGAGGGCAGCTTACAAGGAGGCAGTCCAAAGACAAATTTCTATACCCATCATGTTCCTCATCTTCATATCTGACATAGACAGAAATGTAAGCCACAGCACTGTCTTCCTTTTCAGATAACACCCGAATTTGCATGAGTGTTCTCCATTGAAGACACTGCTAGACTCCAGGTGGACATCAACCAAATCTTTAAATGGGCTCCAGAAAACTATGAAGTTCAATGAAGAGAAATTTCAATTACTCCGATATGGAATACATGAGGAAATTAAAACTATATCGGAGTATAAAACAAATTCCATCCACACAACAGAGCAAAAACTAATGTAAAGGACCTGGGAGTGATAATGTCAGAGGATCTCACTTTCAAAGCCCACAACACTATCAACAACATCTGCTAAAAAATGACAGGATGGATAATGAGATCCTTCAAAACTACAGATGCCAAGCCCATGATGACACTCTTCAGGTCGCTTGTTCTATCTAGGCTGGAATATTGCTTCACACTAACAGCGCCTTTCAAGGCAGGTGAAATTGCTGACCTAGAAAATGTACAGAGAACCTTCACGATAAAACACCTAAATTACTGGGAAAGGTTGAAGTTCTTCGAATTGAATTACTTGGAATGCAGGTGGGAGAGATACATGTTTATATACACTTGGAAAATCCTAGAGGGATTAGTACGAAATTTGCACACGAAAATCACTCCATATGAAAGCAGAAAACTCGGCAGGCGATGCAACATTCCACCAATGAAAAACAGGGGCGCCACTAGCACGATAAGAGACCACACAGAAATTAGATTTTTTTTAGATTTTGCCACCGAAGTGGCTAGTTTATTGTGCACCCCATATCCATCCTGTAGACAGTAGCGCAAGAGCATATGGATATACACAAGGCCTAGGCACTAGGCCCCAAAAGGGTTAACAATTGTACATTTGGATTTATATCTACATTTCACTTATCTGTTACAAGCAATTTTAGGAAATTTGCTTAGTATAACTGATATCTTATTTCATGAATAAGATACACACACAACCCGCACATATAAAAAGAGAGGAGCTTACGACGACGTAAGATATCTTGACATGTCACATAGGTTATTATACTGTCTATCTCTATATTCCTCAATAAGTGGACAGTTAAGCACATAATGTTCAAGACAGTGACCATATGCCTGATCACATAATTTGCATTTAGTTTGATCATCATCTGTGTCTCCCAAACTGCCAGAAGTACTTGTAGCCAAGCCTAAGCCTGGCCACTACAACATCAGTCAGTACTTGTAGCCAAGCCTAAGCCTGGCCACTACAACATCAGTCAGTGTGTTCACATTGCAAGTTGCTCCACAAACATGACCATCTATGCTCACGTTATCATGAGCACAGATAGGCACGTTCATGGAAATTAGATTTGGATTTATATCTACAGTTCACTTATCTGTTACAAGCAAATTTAGGAAATTTGCTTAGTATAACTGGTATCTTATTTTCACCAATAAGATATCTTGACATGTCACATAGGTTATTATACTGTCTATCTCTATATTCCTCAATAAGTGGACAATTAAGCACATAGTGGTCAAGACAGTGACCATATGCCTGATCACATAATTTGCATTTAGTTTGATCATCATCTGTGTGTCTCCCAAACTGCCAGAAGTACTTGTAGCCAAGCCTAAGCCTGGCCACTACAACATCAGTCAGTACTTGTAGCCAAGCCTAAGCCTGGCCACTACAACATCAGTCAGTCTGTTCACATTGCAAGTTGCTCCATAAACATACTTATCTACGTTCATGTTATCATAGTGGGTTATAGATCTACTTAGGCTTCTAACTGCATTCCTATAGCAATCATTTTCATTATTTATTTCTCTCCTAATATTATTCCTAATGCTAGACACAGATATACCAAAGTTATATTCTACATTCTCCTTCTGGGTGCTCTTCTTGGCTAACATATCAACTTTATCATGAAGGAGTAATCCAATGTGTGATGGAATCCATAGCAATTGTACATTAATTCCTTTGTCCCGGATTTTTGAGTATCTATACCTGGCTTCTCCAATGAGCATGCTGTTAGAGTCATTATATGAGTCAAGAGCCTTCAGTGATGACATAGAATCAGTAATGATGATAAAGTCAAGCTCAGTGTCATAAGTTAGCTTTAGTGCCATTAGGATTGCAAACAATTCAGACCACACAGTAAGTGTCAGGGGCCCAAGACTGTTCAACTGCCTCCCAGTATACATAAGGGGGATTACCAATAGAGAACTTGCTGTCTTCGAGAACGCGCTGGACAGGCACCTAAAGTCAGTACCTGACCAGTCAGGCTGTGGTTTGTACGTCGGTTTACGTGCGGCCAACAGTAATAGCCTGGTTGATCAGGCCCTGATCCACCATGAGGCCTGGTCACGGACCGGGCCGCGGGGGCGTTGATCCCTGAAACCCTCTCCAGCTCTCCAGGTATACTTTGCCCAATGGGCACGTTCCTGGAGGGGCACTTTTCATCGGCTGTATTTTGGGCAGCTCCATTTGTCCGTTCCGCGGATATTTCTTTAACGGTTTCGATGGGAAGCCGGTTATAAACTTAGGTGAGGGTGTGAGCCACCTGCTTTGCTAGAGTTTAGCGAGGGTGATCCACATGGTCGAATATATATAGGAACTTCTAGCGTCTGTTTCTATTTACAAAGGGACTAATGTTTCCTTCTCTTTCGTGGCACAGATTCGGGATCAAGAACCCCAGTGGAAATAAAGTGGCCCGTGGCCTTGTGGCAAAGCTCTTGCTTCACACACTGAAGTGTTCCGTTCGATTCCCGGCAAGGGTGAAAACATTGAACGTATTTTGACTGGTGTGGGTCGCATCCTGGAACAAAACTGACCTAATTTGCCCGAAATGCTCAGCATAACAAGGGGCTTTCTATATAGTAGTATGTCATTATAATAATAATAATGTACATCTCATTAATAACTATGTATCTTGTCTACCATGTATCATTGTACCATGTCTCAATAAAGTATTATAATAATATTTTTATTTCGATGCATGTTACAAGTGTACATTGTTATTGGTAGTTACAATTATAAAACTGTAATGCAAGGAGAGCCACTGGCATGCCATGGCATTAGGGTAGCTTATTCTAAAGACTTATTCACTAAGTACTTAATACTTAATACATTGATGTCAGCTAGGACTGTATACTATGGGTTATCCAAGGAAATGCTCCAGCATGTTAATGGCTTTCTTTGTGCTTAACAATACTTCATAACATGTAAACTACAGTTTGTATACTACACAAAGAAATAAAAAATTATTTTTATTTTATTTTAATTTTGATGATGCCCCGTGGCCTGGTGGCTAAAGCTCTCGCTTCACACGGCGAGTGTCTGTGGTCGATTCCCAGCGAGGGTAGAAACATTGGGCTTGTTTCTTTACACCGGTTGTTTATGTTCACCCATCAGTAAAATGGGTACCTGAGTGTTAGTGGACTGGTGTGGGTCGCATCCTGGGACAAAGCTGACCTAATTTGCCCGAAATGCTCAGCATAACAAGCGGCTTTCTATATAGTAGTATGTCATTGATGTCAGCTAGGACTGTATACCTTGTACATGTACTTGTAGTAAATAAAGATATTATTATTATTATTATTATTATTATTATTATTATTATTATTATTATATGATGATGATGAGTACCTGTACCCATACTAACTTGTTCACTGGGAAGCCGGGCTCGATACGGCGTAAGCTGTCAGTGGCTCTTACAAACCCAACAACAATAAGTGGCCTTGTAAACTCCAAGAAGAAACAAGGATAGATGCAGACCTTCCTGGATCCACGCGTGGATCCAGGATTTTAATTGGTACATGGCATGAAATGTGTGTTTTAACGACATAGTGATAGGCGCGCGTGGCTCAAGCGGTAGCGCCTTCAGTTCGCATCTGAAGGACTCAATGGAAATAGGTCACGGGAGTTTTTGCTTTTTCCTGTGTATAAGCTGAGGGTAAGAGATAAAATGTTACCAACTTAGCCATGAGCACTCAATGCAGAAGCATAATCCCAAGACCTCCTCCTGTGGTTTTGAACAAGCTGTAATACTGTATAGTATTATCATTAAAGAAACACTGCAATGACCTCTCAAATAGTATATGAATAATATTAATTGTCAATATGTACATTTGTTTTAAGTTATTAAACTAGATGTCATAGGGTGGTACCATTGCCACTCCCTAATAAAAAGCTCTCTTTAAACAGTACTATATACACGTACGTATGATAATATTAATTATCTGTATAATTTAACAATGTAAATTTTTATACTGAATATAAAACATTTGTACCATTGATTGAAACCTAAATAAGCACATTTAACTTTCTCTATAAGTGTACCTTGCACTTATATAGTGTATACTGTATGCAAATACAGTTTATCATATATATATATATATATATATATATATATATATATATATATATATATTATATATATATAATATATATATATAATATATATATAATATATATATATATATAATATATATATATATATATAATATATATATGTGTGTGCACGTGCAAGACAA
Source organism: Cherax destructor (assembly GCA_009830355.1). NCBI lineage: Eukaryota > Metazoa > Arthropoda > Malacostraca > Decapoda > Parastacidae > Cherax > Cherax destructor. The sequence continues at coordinate 8,538 of WNWK01021653.1, forward strand.
GCCAGGGAGGGGTGGAAATCTTTAGCTCAAGTACTTTCACACTTCTCAGTGCGTCATCAGGAGCCGTGCAATGTTGCAAGGGCAGCAACAGGAGAAATAGGGTACGTTTTTCAGAGTATGGATGGTTTAGTCACTGTTAGGTAAAAGGACATAAGTGCAACTAATGTGACATTTTATTGTGGCAACATTTCGCTCTTCAGGAGCTTTATCAAGCCGTTAAAAACAATACATGCACACAGAGAGTATATAGTATAGGCTTAGAGTGAGGTGTAATACTAGTGGTGGTAGTAGTAATAATATTAATTGTAGTAGTAATACAATACACTTAAAATTATCGCACTATGGTATAAGAGGACACTCCTTAAACTACCTAAAATCATACCTTAGCAACAGAAACCAATATGTGTACACTAATGGAGCTAGCTCCACCGCGCAAACTATTACCGTAGGGGTCCCACAGGGAAGTGTTCTTGGCCCACTACTCTTTCTCATTTACATTAACGACCTACCAAATGCATCTCAACTACTCAAACCCATACTTTTGCAGATGACACTACATACGTTATCTCCACCCAAGCCCAGACACACTAGCCAACACTGCAAATACTGAATTGCAGAAAATATCTACCTGGATGATGACCAACAAACTAACTCTCAATATTGATAAAACCTATTTTATCCAGTTTGGGAACAGAGCTGCAAACGCACCACTTAACATAATGATAAACGGGTCCCCTATCGCAAAACTCACAGAGGGAAAATTTTAGGAATCCATCTTGACAGTGGCCTCAAATTTCAGACACACATACAACAAATCTCCAAGAAAGTCTCAAAGACCGTGGGAATACTATCCAAGATACGGTACTATGTTCCACAACCAGCTCTCCTTACCCTATATCACTCACTCATTTACCCCTACCTCACCTATGGAATCTGCCATGGGGCTCTACATCAATAACTCATCTCAGACCACTAATAACACAACAAAAGGCAGCAGTTAGAATGATAACAAATTCACACTCCAGACAACATACTCCACCAATATTCAAAACCTAAACTTACTCACCATACAAGACATCCATACTTTTTACTGTGCCTATTACATACATAGAACACTCTATGCAGATATTAACCCACCACTCAAACTTCTCCTTACTAATTTTAACAGGACACATGACCATAACACTAGACACAGATCACTCCTCGATGTTCCCCGTGTCCACCTAACACTATGTAAAAACTCAATGCACATAAAAGGCACGAAAATTTGGAATTCATTACCTGTCATTGCCAAAGAAACCCTACCTGTACCCCAATTCAAAACGATGCTAAAAACCACCTTCTCACCCTAAAGATAATTGCTTCATATCAACCATTCCCAGCAAAGTAGAATAATCACTTAACGTAAAACCTGACTTTAAAGTCAATGTAAAGTATGAATGAACGATTGAATGAATGAATGTAAAACCTGTTATGAATAATACTTACTTAGCTAATTATTCCCAACACTTATATTATAATGACCACGTAAACTAACTGCAATGCAATTAATTGTTTTAAATTGTTTTAAATTGTTATCTCACTCAATTAGTTGCATTGCTGCAATAAATTGCTACAATTAATTGATATGTTCAACTTATATTCAAACTTTAAAACTTAGATAATCAACTTTACTTATTTTATAAATTATCAACCATAACTTTTTATTATTTTATTATTACTATTGCTTTAATTTGTTTAATCTGATTTAATTAATTTTATAATGAAGACAAAAGTACAAAACTATGTTCAAATTTCATAGCTTAAATACTCACCTTTACTCATTGTATACTATCTACAATAATTCTTACAATCTAGTTTTAAGTTAATTTTAAGTCTGCCCAAAATGCCCTGCATACTAGGGGCTTTTGGCATGTACACCTCATGTAATCTCAATAACCAAATGTAATTCTTTGTATCATGTCCAAATAAAAATTATTATTATTATTATTATTATTGCACATGAGTAAAAGGTTATAAAAGCTATTACTTGGGTAGCATAAAAGTATGTTAGACAAATGTTTCTGTTAGTGGTTGGATTTTAGAAGGCCTGTTTCAGTGTTTCTCCTCTGATATGTTCTTGTGTAGTATTAGCAGCAGCGACTATGTGATGGCAGGGTTTATTGTTTTGAGGAGGATTTTTGCTAATACTTCAGAGATGATGAAGCTGCCTTATTTTGCTTGATTGTGTTAGAAACTGCGATTAATGATGATTCAAGGCATTTATGTCTACGGAAATTAGGTTGTCTGATCACTAGTCGGGCGTCGTTGAATTTCACGAGGTGATTGGTGGAATTCCAGTGTTGTACGCAGGTGTTGTTCAAGTTATCGTTCCAGCATGCTTTAATGTGTTCATTGACATGTGTTTTGAGGTTCCTTGCTGTTTCACCTACATATATTCTGTCTCAGCCTCCACAAGGTATAGTGTAAACTCCTGCATTGACTGGTACCTTGTGGTTCGATTTTGTCCTGGTTAGATCCTTTATGGAAGTGCTGGATGCGATGGCGACTCTAGTGTTAGTTTGTGCCAGTACCTTAGAAACGTTCAATGCAACCTGGCTGTTGGGAAGGATTATAACTTTGTTAGGAGTGGTGTTGGTGCTTGGAGAATTGATGATCTGAAGAGCTTTTTTCTTGCAATCTTTGATGAAAAAGGAAGGAAAATGTAGATCAATGAAGGTTTGGTGTATGTAGGTACATTTCTCATCAAGAAACTCAGGACTACAAATTCGGTAAGCTCTTAGGAAAAATCTGATGATGATGCCTCTTTTGGTCTTAGTATCTTGACTGGAATAGAAGTGAGTGAGAACATTTTTGTTATAATAATAATAATAATTTTTATTTTATTATCGGCCATTTCCCACCAAGGCAGGGTGGCCCGAAAAAGAAAAACTTTCATCATTCACTCCATCACTGTTCATTCACTCCATCATAATATTATCTTTATTTACTACAAGTACATGTACAAGGTATACAGGCCTAGCTGACATCAGTGACATACAGTAAAACCCTGAGTTTCGGCCACCCCGACTAACGGCCGCTTCGAGTTTCGGTCGCTTTTTTTGGCCTAATTTTGCCCCGAGTTTTGGCCAGCGTACCAGACCTGTCCGCTTGCCCGTGCTTGCGCACCTTGCTGCGCAGGCGTCGTGAGCCAGTCTAGCATTGTTTACCCTTGAGTGAACATTATACTGCGCGCTCATCCAAATATTTCACAGTAAATTCATTGTGTTTAGTGATTATTTATTGATTGTGACTGTGAAATAAGTCACCATGGATCCAAAGAAGCTTCCTAGTGGCACTGCTGTGGTAAAGAAAGTGAGGAACACCATAGAACTGAAGAAAGAAATAATAGAAAAATATGAGTAGCGTACATGTGGGGGAGCTTTCCAGGATGTACGGAAAAAACAAATCTACTATCACTTCTATCCTGGCAAAGAGAAAAGAACTGAAGGAAGCTGATGTTGCAAAAGGTGTCGACATATTTGCCAAAAATAGATCAAAAACACTGGAAGAGGTTGAGAAGTTGATGGTGTGGATAAACAATAAACAGATAGCAGGTGATAGTATTTCCGAGGCCATCATATGTGAAAAGGCAAGGCAGTTGCACACAGATCTTGTCAAGAAAATGCCTGGAACCAGTGCTGATATTAGTGTTAGTGATTTTAAGGCCAACAGAGGCTGGTTTGACAGATTTAAGAAGCATGGTGGCATACACAGTGTGATAAGGCATGGTGAGGCAGCCAGTTTAGACAAACATGCGGCTGAAAAATTCATAACTGAATTTAAGGGGTACGTAGACACTGAAAAATTTGAACCAGAACAAGTGTTTAATTGTGATGAAACAGGCCTCTTTTGGAAGAAAATGCCAAACAGGACCTACATTACTCAGGAGGAAAAGGCACTGCCAGGACACAAGCCTATGAAAGACAGGCTAACACTCTTGTTTTGTTCTAATGCTAGTGGGGATTTTAAAGTGAAGCCTTTACTGGTGTATCACTCAGAAAATCCCAGAGTGTTCAAGAAAAACAATGTCGTCAAGGATAGATTGTGTATGTTCTGGAAAGCTAATAATAAAGCATGGGTCACAAGGCAAATTTTCATGGAGTGGGTCCATCAAGTCTTTGGCCCCAGTGTGAAAAAATACCTCCAGGAAAAGAAATTGGGACTCGAGTGCCTCCTGGTACTGGACAATGCTCCTGCTCATCCTCCAAACTTGGCAGACTATTTGTCTAGTGACTTCAAGTTCATCACAGTGAAGTTCTTGCCTCCTAACACCTCTCCTCTCATCCAGCCCATGGACCAGCAGGTCATTTGTAACTTCAAAAAACTGTACACCAAAGCAGTGTTTGAAAAGTGCTTTGAAGTGACCTCAGACACTGAGTTGACCTGGAGTTTACCTGGAGAGAGTTCCAGGGGTCAATGCCCCTGCAGCCCGGTCTGTGACCAGGCCTCATGTTGGATCAGAGCCTGATCAACCAGGCTGTTACTGCTGGCCGCACGCAGTCCAACATACGAACCACAGCCTGGCTGGTCAGGCACCGACTTTAGGTGCCTGTCCAGTGCCTGCTTGAAGACAGCCAGGGGTCTATTGGTAATCCCCCTTATGTATGCTGGGAGGCAGTTGAACAGTCGTGGGCCCCTGACACTTATTGTGTTGTCTCTCAACATGCTAGTGGCACCCCTGCTTTTCATTGGGGGGATGTTACATCATCTGCCGAGTCTTTTGCTTTCATAGGGAGTGACACTCGTGTGCAAGTTTGGTACTAATCCCTCTAGGATTTTCCAAGTGTATATAATAATGTATCTCTCCCGCCTGCGTTCCAGGGAGTACAGGTTTAGGAGGAATCACTTCAGTATCTACAACTGCATAAGCCTTATAGGTAAGGCTTGGGAGGGAGTGACTTCCAGGACTTTGAACTCTGCTTTGAGACAATTGTGGCCAGATTGTGTCATCCAGAGGGATTTTGAAGGTTTTGAGGCTGACCCTGACCCTGACGACCCTCTGCCTGTTGTGGAAGGTATTGTGGCATTGGGCAAAGTCCCTGAAGTTGGAGGTGAGTGGCAAGGATGTGGAAGAGTTGGTGCAGGACCACAATGAAGAGCTAACCACTGAAGAGCTGCAAGAGCTTCATCTGCAACAGCATCATAACACAGTTGAGGAACTTGCTTCACAGGAGGAGGAGGAAGAAGAGGGAGTGAAGGAGGTGCCTTCTTCAGTGCTTAAGGACATGTGTGGAATGTGGAATAAGCTGCAAAGCTTCTTGGAGAAATATCACCCTGAGTAAGCTGAAACAACCCATATCTGCAACATGTTCAGTGACAAAACAATGTCCCATTTTAGGGACATCTTAAAGAGGCGCCAGAAACAGAGCACTCTTGACAGTTATTTTGTGTGACAGGGGTTTAGTGACTCAAGCTGGTCCTAGTGGCATTAAAAGATGAAGGGAAGTAACCCCTGAGAGGGACTTGTTACCTGAAGTCCTTATGGAGGGGGATTCCCCTTCCAAACAATGAGTGCTCCCTCCACCTCTCCTCCTCCTTATCATCCAGATGCCAGCAAGTCTCTTCAATAAAGGTAAATAAATGTTATTTTAAATGTTTTTTCAATGTTTAATTATAAATTTATTACTTTATACACATTTATCTGTGCTGTGTGTATGAAAAACTGTATTTATTTAAAAAATGTATTTTTTGTGAATATTTTTGGGTGTCTGGAACGGATTAATTGTATTTCCATTATATTTCTTATGGGAAATATTGCTTCGACTTTCGGCCGCTTCGACTTTAGGCCTAGCTCCTGGAACGATTACGGCCAAAACTTGGGGTTCCACTGTATACTACTATATAGAAAGCCCTTTGTTATGCAGAGCATTTTGGGCAAATTAGGTCAGTTTTGTCCCAGAATGGAACCCACACCAGGCGACTAACACCCAGGTACCCATTTTACTGATGGGTGAACATAGACAACCGGTGTAAGGAAACACATCCGATGTTTCCACCCGGGAATCGAACCTGGACCCTCACCATGTGAAGTGAGAGCTTTTGCCACCAGGCCACGGGGCACCGTTGGTTGGTTTATGGTAAACTTGAAATCTTAGATACCTACTTTGTGTATGAGGACATCTAGAAAAGGTAGCTTGTAATTGGACTCTTCTTCTAGTGTAAACTGGATAGTCGGTTCAACTGCGTTGAGCCTTGCCTGAAGATTCTGCACATCAAAATGTTTGGGAGTTATTATGAGGACATCGTCCACATAACGTAACCAAGTGAAGCTGGTGGGGATGATGTTGGTGAAGTGTTCAGCTTCCAGGTGCTCCATATACAAGTTGGCTAAGACGGCACTGATGGGGGACCCCATTCCCATACCATAGGTTTGTTTGTAGAGCCTGTTATTGAAAGAAAAGCAATTGAAATAAAATGTCACATTAGTTGCACTTGTGTCCTTTTACTTAACATATTGTTGATAATTCTACCAACATTAATTTAGTCATTCTGCATTCTTAGCATATAATTTTACATATATTTTTTTATTTTTCATTTGAGTGTTTTTCTACTGACATACTGCAATAAACAATCTTAAATAATTCCAGGAATTACAACAGAAGTTACCATGTCAGGGAAAATTCTGCTGTTACCCGAGTCAGTGCGGTCTCAACTACGGTCAGGGATTACTATCACATCTGTTGCACAGTGTGTAGAAGAACTGGTAGGAATTCTCTTATTCTCATTTACTTAGAACAAAATTGATATTTATACTATGTGATAAAAATAGTGGAAGCCCTCTTGTAACCAATGCTAATAACTAAATATGTGTTTGCTATTAGCAGCTACTAAGAATGAGTATTGTTATTTTGGATTCATATAGTACCTATCTTGCTAGTGTGAAGGACTAGTCATGAATTTAAACTCCAGTAAGTGTGCAAGTTGTTACATAAGTTGATTACAGTCCTAGTATCATGCAAGAAGTGTAATTCTCTAGGCTTGGTTTTCCTAAATGTTAAGTTGACACATTGCTTAAAGACAGTCCTGCCACATACAACTGATATAATACCTATCAAAATATTTCTGACTTACGGATCACATGCTACATATTATTTCATCTTCATTAATTCATAATCCAGTAGTATTGTATTTGCCTGAAGAGCAGGAACCATTTTCTGTACATAATATTGTATTAAATGAAGTTCAAGATATATATAAGACTTACCAACATACAGGAGGTTCCTACTTACACATGAGCTAGTATAGAAAACTATAAGTACATAAGATTATACAGTGGTACCTCGAGTTACGAACTTAATTCGTTCCAGAAGGCTGATCAAGTGCCGATACTGAATGAATTTGTTCCCATAAGGAATAATGAAAATTAGATTAATTTGTTTCAGACCCCCAAAAATACACTTACGAAAGCACTTACAAAAATACACTTACATAATTGTTCGAGTTGGGAGCTGCTCGTAACTCGAGGTACCACTGTATTTCACTTACATTCCAGCTATGGCTTTACAGTTGTAAATGTATACTGTTTGTTAGTGAAAATGTGTGTCTTGGAAACCTCATGTATATTACTACTGTAGTTGCTTTGTTTACAAATGACATTTAATAAATGTGTGGTCTCAGCATGTTAAGTATTACAAGTAGACATGATGCTCAAACAGAAGTTTTAATATCTGTATCCTTCTTACCTTTAATTCTAAAGGTACAATTTTAACTTTCCCAGCATCACATGACCATCATATTCCTTGACCTGCATATTTCTAATGTATGTTTACTTATAATGCATTATTTTAATTTATGTGCAGGTTTTAAACAGTCTTGATGCCGGTGCAACATGTGTAGCTGTCAGAGTGGATCTTGGCATATTTAGAATTCAGATTGTTGACAATGGCGAGGGAGTACATCATGGAGATCTCAAGTATTTGGGAACTAGGTAAGATATAACATTGTTCATGATGGGACTGGCATGAATGTTGCAAAGACAAACTTAAAGTTCTCTACACATGCTCTTTGCAAACCATTATACTACAGTTATTACATAACTGTAATAAATACAAATTAGTTTTAGTAACATATAAGTTAGGTGGATTTTTCCTAGGATAACCCAAAAAATCAAGCATTGTGAATTATTTCCATTGGAGTCCTGAGTCCTCTTAATTAGGCTCAAAAACTTATGTAATATTTTGCTCTCAATTAAGCTAAGCATAATCATTAAGCCAAGCATAATTAAAAGATTTTTAAGCTTTTAATTATTATTTTTTCTAATTTGGTCTTCATGATACAGTATTTAACCCGTAAACAGTCCAAACATATATAGTATACGTTAGTACCGCTACTACCCCAAACGTATATTTACGTTTTATTTTTCCTGCCTCCAAATTTGGCACGATTGGCCTGAGATGCCTGGTCAGCATAGAATGGGTCTTAGCCCTTGGTGTGCACTGTATTAATAAAATCTGGGACCACTTAGTACCTTGTGGGAGGACCAGTTCAATTGAGCGCCAGCTAGAGCAAACAGCGTGGCAAACACATGGGATTCACTGATGTCATGTAGTATTAACTCTCCTATTTTAAGAGGAAAGTGATGTTGACCCCGAGTTTATTGGCTCTGAGGTGGATATGGCCATAAGTGGTAGAGGAAATATCAAAAACCTTGATAATAACCCATGTGCAACATTTGTGCAACATCCTTTCAGAATGTCTTATATCCTATGCCTGTCTATCTTTGTCTGTCTGTCTCTGTCTATCTCTAGCTGACTCTGTCTATCTGTCTCACAGGTACACAAATACAATTATACATAGTGGAAATTTCCTAGGATAACCCAAAAAATCTAGACAAAGTGCTTGTAGAGATAATGTGTAAACATGACTGGCAAATACGTATTTACACTTGTTCAGGAACCAGACGTGTTGGTTCAGGAGTGGATCTCTCTGAGACGGGAGAGCTAGATGCTAGACGGACAGACAGATAGACAGAGAGCTTGACAGACAGGCAGACAGACAGAGAGCTAGACAGACAGAGAGCTTGACAGACATAGACAGAGAGCTTGACAGACACAGATAGACAGAGAGCTTGGCAGACAGATAGACAGAGTTTGACAGACAGACAGATATGTTTGTGTATAACAGTGAAAACAGAGGGGGATGCTCATCAAATGTCACCTCTTATCTTATCACTGCACCCTCGCATACACTCATCAAATGTCACCAATTATCTTATCACTGTCAGCAGTGGACTGAAATGTCTTACATCTGCTTCAATGGAACTTATTATTCTTATTCTTATTATTATTTTCATTATTCTTATTATTATATTCCTATTATTAATATTATTATTATTATTATTATATACTTCCACATATTCAAAACATTGCTGGGACCTATAAATACTTTGAATATGTTCCTAGACAATAGTAAATGACCAAGGCAGGTGTAAATGTCCACCTGTCAGAGTACAATTTCAGTACCTAATATTAGTCTTAGAACAAAGAACTACTATAAATTGTAATTATCAGAACATAAAAATTATATAAAATAATATAAAAACAAGAAAAAAGGTATATCAGCAACACTTCTGCAAGCGGCAGGACTCGATGTTGCCGTCAGGTGAGCATTCAGTGCCAATTTCTCGGCCTCATATATCGGTAAGTGCTGACCCTAAAATTTTTTTTTAGCCTGTAACACTTAGAAAAATGTTCTCTTTATTTCTATAAAAAAAACTATTTTTTTTTTTTTTCAAAATACAGTGGACCCCCGGGTTTCGGTCATAATTCGTTCCAGAAAGCTGCTCAAGTGCCATTACCAAACTAATTTACTCCCTTAAGGAATAATGTCAAGTAGGTTAATCCATTTCAGACCCCCAAAAATACACTTACAAAAGCACTTACAATAATTCACTTACATAACTGTTCGAGTTTTGAGGTGACCGAAACTCGGGGGTCCACTGTATTCGGGGCACTGGCGTAGTAAACATATATATACATTTGGACTGTTTACGGGTTAACTTTAATAATTCTTAGGTTTTCTTCAGAATACAGTGGACCCCCGGTTTACGTACTGCTCCAAACTCGAACAGTTATGTAAGCGTATTTTTGTAAGTGCTTTTGTAAGTGTATTTTTGGGGGTCTAAAAGGACTAATCTAATTTACATTATTCCTTATGGGAATAAATTGTTTGGTAACGGCACTTGATCAGCATTCTGGAATGAATTAATTACGTAAACTGGGGGTTCACTGTACTGTAGTTTGATTTAAAAACATAGTCATCTGCCAGTGGCAGTACCACAGTTGACAGATTGGTTTTAAAAGTCCAGTCACTTGTCTGGTTTGTTGAGGGAAGACTATGGCTCATGCCACATGTTGCTCCATCTGTTTGCCAAGTAGTGAACTCCAGGTGGTAGCATTGTGATCACCATTCAAGTACAGTGGACCCTCGGAAATCGAACACTCCCAACTCGCCCTACTATGTAAGTTTATTATTGTAAGTGCTTTTATAGCTGTAATTTTGGGGTCTGAAACGGACTAATCTAATTTACATCATTCCTTATGGGAATAAATTCGTTTGGTAACAGCACTTGAACAGCATTCTGGAATGAAGAATGTTCGATTTCCGGGGGTCCACTGTACTGCAATTTTATTGTAAGGGTGGTTTGATGTGGGAACAATATGCAAATAATCTGTTTTCTACTCACAATTGCAGGCATGCAACCAGCAAGTGTCATAGTCTGGTTGATCTTAATAGTAGTCTATCATATTATGGGTTCCGAGGAGAAGCACTGGCAAGCATCGTTGATATGGCAGCCATTGTTGATGTCACTACTAAACCCAGGGTTCTACAAAAACTTACACAAAACTTTTCACTTATGGGAAAGAAAAATCCATTAGTATAGCCGAGACACCGAGACCAAGTACAGGTACCACTCTGACAGTTCAGGACTTTATGTATAACATGCCAGTTAGAAGAAAAATAATTAAAGAAGCTATCGATATTGAAAGCATAAGAAAACGCATAGAAAGCTTTGCTTTAATACACCCCAAGGTCTCATTCAGCTTGAGAAATGATAAGAATAGAACAGTGATTATGCAGACCTCCAAGAGTAGTGGTACAATGTCAACATTTTTGCAGCTCTTTGGATCAGAAAAAGCACGGGCACTTGGTGAAATAATGCATACAGTTGACCAGTTTACAGTCTCAGGTTATATAAGCACACAACCACATTTGACAAAGGCTCTCCAGTTTGTTTATGTTAATAAAAGGGTTGTGCTGAAGACCAAGATACATAAAATGCTTAATTGGTTACTTGCTAGAAGTTCTATCATTAGCACTAGACTCCATCCAAGTAGTTCAGGCTTGGGAAAAACTCCTTCAAGTCCAGCAAAAGGTATGTATCTTTATGGGATATTTGTAATTAATATTGAATGTCCTTACAGCGAGTATGATATATGTCTCGAGCCAACCAAAACTCTAGTAGAATTCAAGGACTGGGATAAACTATTACTTTGTGTTGAGGAGACTGTAATTAAATTCATCCAAGAAGAGAACTTGACAATTTCAATTGATGAAAGGTATCGGAGATCTGGTAAAGACCAAGAAGTTGATGAAGAAGGAAGCTTGCCCATGACCCAAAGTAGTCCCTCCCTCCTTGATATGTTTAGCCTCAAAAGGTGTGGAGGAGAAAGCAATGTAACAGGAGGAGTGTGTCAAGAAAAATATGGGCAAAACTTATGTACCCAGGACAACTTATTAGCCATTCACAGCCTTCCAGTCAAAAGAGCTAAGAAAAATTACGACGTTGAAATGTTTGATAAGACTGATACCAATGAACATAATAAAGACTTCAGTGATAAACATAAAAATGCAAAACAAGGCAATGCATTTTCCAATAATAATAATACTAGTGGGAAAAATATAATTGATCAAGTTGGACATGTAGATCACAATTCACTACAATCCTCAAGCTTCATATCTGAATCAGAGTATTCATCATTGAATATAAACAGTATTAGTAATAGTAATTGCAAAGATATTCCAGAATCAGAAAATTCCAATACAATTGGAATGGCCAGCACTTTAGAGGAGTTTAAAAATTTTATAGACGACAGTAATTTTGAAAGCACTGAATCACTAAGAAGGGAATGTACCTCAAGTCTGCATCAAGATGATAAAAATAAAAAAACGCTATTGTTAAAAAAGACTTCAAATATTCCTGAGAATCAGGAATGTGAAAATAAACCAAAGGATGATTTTGTTGATAATATGAGTTCCTTAGAAGAATTCATGAATTTCTATAATGCTGACAAAAAAAGGAGTGAACTTGAATCATACAGGACTCCTAAGCAAGCCATGAGACATACACCTTCATCACCACCACCTTTAAAACTCACAAGAAGTTCTCTTTCTGCTTTTGAGAAAATGGAAGATAATTTGTGCTTTACTGCTAATTTAGGGTCAGATGTTACACGAAAGAATAAAAAATCCCTTAGTGAAACTCTAAGCAACCAATTTAAAAAACACCAAACAAAAACCAAGGCAATTCAAACTCTCCAAAATTTTGGTTACCAGAAAACAAGTGTAATACAGCATATGTCTGTGAATAAAGTCAAATTACCTGAGCAGAAAGATGATGGCAAGAGGTGTGATAGCATTCAGCTTGCTGTACCACTTCAGAGAGAAGCTGAGATTAATGTGCTGGCAGCTGAAGTGATGCAAAACAAAAAAATTAACCAAGATATCATAGACCACAATAATAGCTTCAGGTTTGAGCCAGTTACTTCGAAGAACAGTGAACTAGAGAATAACAAGGAGTACTTATTAAGTGAAGAAAGTTGCAGGGAAAATCTGTTGACACATGTCGGTTTTTCTTGTGATAGTAAATCTAAAAGACAGGATTTTCCTTCAAGCATTAGGATAGATCCCTGTGTGTCTCATTTACATTCTGATGATTATTATAATGAGTTGGTTCATAAGATAAATTTAGAAAGAAGTGAAGTCCTCCCTAATGCAAAAAATATTATTACATGCTCAGAAGTTATTCCTAATTCCAGCTTAGAACAACCAGACAGATGCCTAATTAGTAAGAGTGTAATAGCCTTTGAAAATGAGAAATCTCATTGCCGGCTAATCAACGAACAAACCTCTCAGAATCACGTGGAAAATGAAAGTGGAGATGTTGAAAGATGTGATCCAGTAAGACCCAGTAGTAAAACCTTTACACCAATGGATACTTTAAAAAACAATGGCACTCTCAGTAAAAATTTAACAGTATGCGAGAGACAACTAGAGGACAGAATACTTCCATTAGAAAAGGATACAGAGCATGACCCACATTTATGTAATGTGTCATCTCTGTTCCATTTAAGGGAAAAAAAATTAGTAGAAAGTAGTCAGAGATTTATGTCAAAAGCTAATATAACTGAATTTAGCAGCAGTGAAAGAGAGAATGATAAGACTGACTGCTCACTTTCTTCTAATGTTATATCTTCTGCCTCTCAGCCTTTTCAGTTTGAAAATTTCTCTTGTAATAATGAAGTGCAGGATATTAATGACACTTCTATACAAGAATCTCAAGGTTTTACACTTCCAGATTTAAATTCAAATTTACAAAATGAGAAAGTAGTATACAGCAGTTTGAGTTGTGGAACCCGAGAAGAAAATACCAGTGCCGCTATACAGAGCTCTGAAGGTTTTATACTCCCAGATTTAAGTGAGCCTTTATGTCGTGATGGTTCAACAACAGCAGCTCATGATAAATCTCCAGAAAAAAATCTGTTATTTCTCAAAAAACAAATGATGCTTTGGGAAGTGCACAGTCTACAGTTGCTGATGAGAATGGAAGCAGTGCTTGCAAAGAATCTGATCAGATACATATTTTACACCAAGGGCATAAAGAAGAGAAACAAGAAGGTGCAAATCATTCTGATATCAAATCACAGCCTATTAGGGACAACTGCAGCATAAACCTTTTACATGAAAATAGCATTTGCAATCAGATTTCACAAGATTGTGATGATAAATTTGAAAGGGAGAAACAGCTGCCATTATGTTCATTTGATATCCAGCACAATACCATAAGCATCTCAGAGAGAAGCAACAACCTAGCTGTTGTGGAAGGCAACTCCTCATTTTCCAAACTGACAAATTCACTCTCTGAATCACTTCATTTCTCTCAACTCACACTACCAGAAGATTTGTCAGAGAGTCAGTCAGTATGTCATGGAACATCCAGTATCAGCACCTGTAACTTAGAGAAAATTGAATCTGCTGATCTTGTTCTAGGCAGTCTGTCTTCTTCAAGTGAAGGGATACAGAAAAAGCAACAAATGTCATCGTGTGAAATAACTTTTCATGGTAAAATGGTTCATATTGGAGGAGGAAATGGAAACCTGAATGTAGAAAAGGCTAATGAAGATTTACAGTGTAATGTTAATACAGCATCATTAGAAACATCTTCAAGTAATTTGAAGGAAAGTATGAAAAGTACTAATTCGAGCTATGGACTTCTTAATAATAAATCTGAAAAAAATAGAATTAATGACAAAGATAAGACTGTGACTGTAAATTATGAAAATAATAATAATAATAATAATAGGACACTATGTTCTTTAATAGAAAATACTAATGACAAGTCAAATAGTGCCCAAGATGATAACAGCCAACAAGATGACAGTGCAGGTAATAATTGGAAGGAAGTGTGTGACACAAGTGGAAGGAAAGTTTACGTTCATCTTCAAACAGGAAACACATCATATGACCCACCACCACAGGCACATTGTCCAGAGTGGACAAGTAGTCAACCTCTTGGAGGTCCTCTTCTCAAGGTGCCATTGACACATGAACCTTGGTACAATCCATTAGGAAAGACTACAGCAAATGGGCAGGCTTTTACTCTTAGCCATGGGTTTAGTGCTTTTATATCTTGGAAAAAAAATAGGGATCTTCAAAAAAAGTTGGATTTGAATAAACAAAATAAATATTCTACCAGATCAAGTTTTAAATCAGTAAACAATACAGATAACATTGAGAGTAGTATTCAAGTAAAGGACGGTGACAATACAGATAACATTGAGAGTAGTATTCAAGTAAAGGACTGTGATATGAATGAAGATGACTTGCTTATGAGCACTGAAGTGCAAGAAGCAGTAACCTCGCTACTCAAAGACTGTGAAACCAACGAAGACACCATCAAGTGGTCAAGTAAACCAACAGATATCCTCCAAGACAATTCAGAACCATCCAAAGTAGCGCAGGTTTGTCAGATGTGGGAAGCTCCAAAGTTTGCAATGGATGCTGATATACTAACCTCAGAAGTTCAGGCAACAAGAGGAGCAATAACCAACGCTGGGGCAGTGGTCAGGGTGTACAACATTGTCCATCCTTACAAGTTTTCCAGAGAAATGCTTCAGTCTTGTAAGGTAAATATACAATACGTATTACTAATTCAGAAGGTAGTTTCATTTAATGTAATGAGTAAGGGCAGGATGCATTAATGGTAAACGACGTTTCCCGAAGGAAGAAATATGAATATACATACGTATGTCTAATAAATGTTGAAATGAGGTGAAAAATATTGACTTTTGTCAATATGAAATTGTACATGTGTACATTTGTGTACTCTACTGTAATTACCTATTTGAGTTTGCAGGTGTTTTGCTCTAGTTTTTAGTCACTCTTAATTTTTGATCGACTAACTTGAAATGGCCCTGTCATATCTATTTCTGACCCCCTCTATGGAGCATGATCACACATTTATTGCTCAGTTCATTTCACTTCTTTACTAATTTTATGTGGAACAAGTGTTTTTTAATGTTCCTATGATTCATTTGGGTGTGTGGTGTTTATGCTTTGAAAAAGGCATGATTAATAGGGAAAAGCTCAAAGATGAGCCTCAAAATGGCTCCGAGAGCTAAAAAAAAAAAAAATGACTTACAAAAAATGGCTGAAAATGTTAAAAGTGATATCATTCACTGAATGGAGAGCAAGGGAAAACATGATAACTAGTACAAGGTCATAAAAGGATCAAAAGAATGGCTACGAAGAATTCTTAGCCTCAAGAGACCACAGTTGTAAATTAAGAAAAGTGTTGAGGACACAGAGAGCCCTTTTGGTTATAAGTGAAGATAGCAAGTACTACAACTATTGGAAATGGAAAATTTATATGATACACTTAATAATAGTTAATAGTACAGTGGACCCCAGGTTTATGTACTGCTCCAAACTCGAACAATTATGTAAATGTATTTTTGTAAGTGCTTTTGTAAGTGTATTTTTGGGGTCTAAAAGGACTAATCTGATTTACATTATTCCTTATAGAAACAAATTCGTTCAGTAACGGCACTTGAACAGCATTCTGGAACGAAATAATGACGTAATCCGGGGGTCCACTGTACTGTATTTTTTAGCCAAAGCTTAGAATTATTTTAAATTGGAGACATTATGCTTATTGAAAACTTGAGGATAAATCTGTGAAGATACTAATACAGTGGTCCCTCGGTTTTCGCCGAAAATTCGTTCCAGAATGCTGCTCAAGTGCCATTACCGAACGAATTTACTTCCTTAAGAAATAATGTCACGTAGGTTAGTCTATTTCAGACCCCCAAAAATACACTTGCAACAGCACTTACGAAAATACACTTACATAAATGTTCGAGTTTGGAGATGCACGAAAACCGAGAGACCACTGTAGAAGGTGTATCTACTTTGACTATTGTATATCTAATGAATGTGTGAAGTACACCGCCATTAGCAGAATGCACGTTGTGAGGATGAAAACTGATTTGCCATTCAGCCATTTCCTAACAAGGTAGCTGTCTTCTCAGAAGTGTGAAAATATAAGAACATAAGAATGGAGGAACACTGCAGAAGGCCTACTGGCCCATACAAGGCATGTCCTTATCAAAACGACCCCTACCCAAAGCTACCCAAGAATTTACTCCAATACCCATGACACCAAACCCAGCTCCTCCCACTCATTTATTTGTCCAATCTCTTCTTAAAGCTACCCAAGGTCCTAGCCTCGATCACCCTACTCATTTCAAATAACCCTTCCAACCACACCCTCCCTGCCCATCCTTCAGAGTACAGGTACTGTACTTCCCACCCCCAGAATTCGAATTCAACTAACATTTTCATGAGTAATAACTAAAAGTTATTTTTCCACCCCTTAGGTACTTGGACAGTTGGACAAAAAGTTTATAGCATGTAGCATCACATACCCAGCAGCAGATATCCTCGAGCATAGGCCCAGTGAGCTGATCGTCCTCTTTGACCAACATGCAGTTCATGAGAGAGTTCGTTTAGAAGATATTATGAAAGAGAATTGTGAAACTTCAAACTCAGGGGAGTGTGTTATTCGTAGTTGCCCAATTACCCCCTCTCTTGAAATGTCACTTCCAGAGGATGAAGTCAGATTGATGATGGCATATTCTGAAGTATTTAATCAGCGAGGTCTTCATTTCACCCAGGTAACAGTAGTATTACAGAACTCAGGGCACATACAGTTGGCACTTTTTACTCCAGATTATCAAAATTTCTAGTATAGGCCCCTTCCATATTTTATATTTCATAAAACATAATCAAACATAATCTAGTACAAATGTTGAAACTTATACCTCATAATGTATAAACCTGTTATATCTCATAATGTATAAACATGTTATAATTAATACAATCTAATACAGTGGTACCTCGAGTTACGATATTTTTTCGTTCGAGAATGCTGTTCAAGTGCCATTATCAAACAAATTTATCCCCATAAGGAATAATGTAAAATAGACTAGTCCTTTTACACCCCCAAAAATATACTTACAAAAGCATTTAAAAAAATAAACTTACATAAAAGGGCGATTTTGGGGACCATCGTAACTCGAGGTACCACTGTACGTATAAAGAAATCCATTCTCATGTACCCTTGTGCTCCTTGTAACTCATCTAATGACCATATAAATTGTTATTGCAACACAAATTATTGATTTAATTTGTTTAATCTGATTTAATAATTTTATTATGTAGACATATAAAACTGTAAATGATCCAAATTATAAAACTATTATGTTTCAAAAATGTCATGTTCAAATTATGTTCAAATTTCATAGCTTAAATACTCAACTATACTTATATTGTAAACTGTGTACTATAATTCTTACCATTTAGTTTTAAGTTAATTTTTAAGTCTGCCCACAATGCTCTGCATATTAGGGGCTTTTGGCATGTACACCTCTTGTAATCTTATAAACCAATTTTAAATCTTTGTATCATGTCCCAATAAACTACAATAGTCCCTCGACTAACGAAATTAATCCGTTCCAGGAGCTATTTCTCAACACAAAACTTTCGTAATTCGAAACCTTATTTCCCATAAGAAATAATGTAAATACAATTAATCCGTTCCACCCAAAAATATTCACAAAAAATATAATACAGTGGACCCTCGGTTAACGAAAGGTCCCGTTAACGAAAGCTTCGGAAACCGAAAGCTTTTTTCGTAATCAGTTAGCGAAAAATTCCTCGGTTACCGAAAGGTATTAGACGTGTCCGCCTGCTCCGCGCAAGCGCAGGACGCCAGTGAAGCGTTGTTTACCATTGAGAGAACATTACCTAGCGCGCTCTTTCAAAGATTCACAATATATTTAGTGTCTTTTTTGGTGGTTTAGTTATTGCCACTGTGAAATAAGTCACCATGGGTCCAAAGAAGCTTCCTAGTGGCACCCCTGTGGTAAAGAGAGTGAGGAACACCATCGAACTGAAGAAGGAAATCATAGAAAAATATGAGAGTGGTGTACGTCTAAGTGATCTTGCCAGGATGTACAAGAAAACTCCATCTCCACAGCTGAGGTTATTGCTTCAAAGGAGGAGAGAGAGAGAGAGATAAGGAGGTGCCTTCTTCAGTGCTTAAGGAGATGTGTACAAAGTGGAATGAGTTGCAGACATTTGTTGAAAGATACAACCCTGAGCAAGCTGAAATGAGCCTTCTGTGCAACCACTTCAGTGACAGAGCCATGTTGTACTTCAGAAAAGTGTTGAAGAGTCGCCAGGAACAGAGGACTGTGGACAGTTACTTTACCAGGCAGGGGTCTAGTGACTCTCAAGCTGGTCCTAGTGGCATTAAAAGACCAAGAAGGGAAGTAATCCCAGAGAGGGACTTGTTACCTGAAGTCCTTTTGGAGGGGGATTCCCCTTCCAACCACCAACACCCTGCTCCAATCATCATCTATATCTTCCAGATGCCTGCCCAGTCTCTTCAATAAAGGTAAGTAAATGTTTTTGTTTTTTATTTTGAGTGATTATTTTTTTGTGGAACAAATTAATTGTATTTACATTATTTCTTATGGGAAATAAGGTTTCAGATAACGAAAGATTCAGATTAAGTAATAGCTCCTGGACCGGATTAATTTCATTAACTGAGGGTCCACTGTATAAATAACATTTACTTACATTTATTGAAGAGAGTTGCAGGCATCTGGAAGATAGGGAGGATGACAGAGGCAGGGTGTTAGTGGTTGGAAGGGGAATCCCCCTCAAAAAGGACTTCAGGTAACAAGTACCTCTCTGGGGTTACTTCCCTTCTTGGTCTTTTAATCCCACTAGGACCAGCTTGAGAGTCACTAGAACCCTGTCGCAGAAAATAACTGTCCACAGTCCTCTGTTTCTGGCGCCTGTTTCCCTGCATCCCTGCTGCATCCCTGCTACACTCCCTGCATGCCTGCTACACTCCCTGCATGCCTGATACACTCCCTGCATGCCTGATACACTCCCTGCATGCCTGCTACACTCCCTGCATGCCTGCTACACTCCCTGCATGCCTGCTACACTACCTGCATGAATGCTACACTCCCTGCATGAATGCTACACTCCCTGCATGAATGCTACACTCCCTGCATGAATGCTACACTCCCTGCATGAATGCTACACTCCCTGCATGAGTGCTACACTCCCTGCATGAATGCTACACTCCCTGCATGAATGCTACACTCCCTGCATGATGCTACACTCCTGCATGAGTGCTACACTCCCTGCATGAATGCTACACTCCCTGCATGAATGCTACACTCCCTGCATGAATGCTACACTCCCTGCATGAATGCTACACTCCCTGCATGAATGCTACACTCCCTGCATGAATGCTACACTCCCTGCATGAATGCTGCCACTGGGGTGCCACTAGGAAGCTTCTTTGGACCCTTTCTTCGTCTTTCTTTCAACACGTCTGCCATTTCCCACCGAGGCAGGGTGGCCCAAAAGGAAAAACGAAAGTTTTCCTTTACATTTAGTAATATATACAGGAGAAGGGGTTACTAGCCCATTGCTCCCGGCATTTTAGTCGCCTCTTACGACACGCATGGTTTACGGAGGAAGAATTCTGTTCCACTTCCCCATGGAGCTTCTTTGGACCCATGGTGACTTATTTCAGAGTGACAATCACTAAACCACCAATAAACACAACAAATTTATTGTGAATGTTTGAAAGAGCACGCTGGGTAATGTTCTCTCAGTGGTAAACAATGCTTGACTGGCGTCCTGCGCAGGCGCAGGGCAGGCGCGGAGCAAGCAGACAGGTCTAATATGTTTCACTACACGAGTCCATTTTCGCTACACGAAAGCGAAAAAAGCTTTCGTTACACGATTTTTTCGTTATATGGGCCTTTCGTTAGTCGGGGGTCCACTGTATTATTATTATTATAAAGTACAAACATAAAATAGACATAAAATCAATAAATTGTATCTGACATTGTTTTGCTTGTTGTTATATGAGGTGTTGTGCAGCAGAAAAGAATTAGCATCATATTCAAACAATGGAGAAAAATGCAGATGTGAGGGAGATTAGAACTATGAATCTCAAGTTACCAAACTATGTTATGGGGCTCTGAGTCTACCTAACTTACAGATGTAGAAGACACTAGTATTTACACACTTCCACAAACACTGATTAAGGAATGTATTCGATTACTAACCTGGATTTTGGGTGTGGTGATACTTATTCTTTTCTGCCATACAATTCTTCATTTGGTACAGTATAAAAGTTGCAGTTAGGTTTTTCTCTTAAGCGAAGACCCTTCCAGGGAGGTGCCATGATCCAAGGAATTGGAGCTACCTTCCACTTCCTCAGAGCAAACCTGATTACCCCTATCCTTCTCATTTCCCCAGGCACTGTATGACCCTTACAAGTTTAGTGCTTTCCCTAAATGAAGAGTACTACAGTTTTGTAAAAAAAATATTCTTTAATCTTCTCATTAATAATGCATTAGGAGAATGTGATGGTTTAGCCTTAACTGATCATATTTTAATCGTGCTTCAATATCTATAAATTCATAGTTGCTTTTCTTTTTTAGGTAAGTCCATCAAGAATAAGCTTTCAGTCAATTCCAAGCTGCTTAGTGGCTAAAGAGGCAAGCGAGCTGCGTTTCAGGCGTTGTCAGACAGCTTATGCTATTGTGGAGAGCATAATTCGTGATGTGTGTAATACACTTCATCAGACAGCCGGCATAGCAGGAGTTGTGCCAAAACCAATTACATACGTGCTTAACAGCATAGCTTGCAGAGGTGAGTATTTATACATCAGTGCATTATCAACTTTTTTAATCATTATCATAAGATACGGCAGTATCAAGGCAGCTTCAGATGTTTTAGCTGTAATAAACGAAAGCTGGGTGAATTATTGGCAGATATGACAAAATAAAAGTGTTGACTGGCCCCATAAATTTAAAAATTATATGGTTAAAGACTTAAGAGCATTAAATTCAGAGATTTTGATGAGGGCGTGTGATAAATTTATATACAGTATATTCTTCTTCTTTCAACAAATCGGCCGTTTCCCACCAAGGCAGGGTGGCCCAAAGAGAAAAACAAAAGTTTCTCTTTTTAACTTTAGTAATGTATACAGGAGAAGGGATTACTAGCCCCTTGCTCCCAGCATTTTAGTCGACTCTTATGACACGTATGGCTTACGGAGGAAGAAGCTGAATACAGAAGCATACAAGGTATGTATGAAACACGTACCATTGAGGAAACCCCGAAGAAGATCAGATATAGAGAGAGAGCGTAGGAGATGGTACAGGAGAAGAAAACGGGTTACTGAATTGCTGAAAAACACAGTTATGTTGCAACAGAGGAGAGATAGCCTTAACCGAGAGATCACGGAATTAGAGCACAAACTTAAGATGTCATACTTGACAGAAGAAGTACAAAGGGAACAAAGAGCCTTACAGGATATTGCAAGAAACCCAAAATATTTCTACTCCTATGCAAAAATCCAAGCTAAGAACTACCTGTAGAATTGGACCATTATTGAGAGGAGATTCGTATACGGACGATGAACAGGAAATGAGTGAAATTCTAAAAGAACAGTATGAGTCAGTGTTCAGCAACCCACTAAATGACAGCAAGGTAGAAAATGCAGAAATATTTTTCACTCCAGCAGAAGGCTGCGCAGACCACCTAACCGACATTAGTACAAATCCCATAGATTTCGAAAAGAAATGGCCAACATGCCCACTCACTCAGCACCTGGACCAGATTCATGGAATGCTTTATTTATAAAGCAGTGCAAAGTACCATTAGCAAGAGCCCTTAGTATTCTGTGGAGAAAGAGCTTAGATCTAGGTGAAATTCCAGAGGCCTTAAAGAGTGCAGACATAGCTCCTTTGCATAAGGGAGGTAGTAGAGCACTAGCTAAAAATTACAGACCAGTAGCCCTCACTTCTCACATCATAAAAATCTTTGAAAGAGTGATGAGACGGCAGATTACAAAGTTCATGGACCAGCACAACCAACATAACCCGAACCAGCATGGCTTTAGAGCGGGTCGATCATGCCTGTCACAGCTGCTGAACCATTATGACAGAATTACGGAGGCATTGGAGGACGACCAAAACGCAGATGTGATTTACACAGATTTTGCAAAGGCGTTTGACAAATGCGATCATGGAGTGATAGCGCACAAAATGAGGGCCATAGGCATTACGGGAAGGTAGGCAGATGGATTTTTGAGTTCCTAACACACAGAATACAAAAAGTAGTAGTGAACAGGGCAAGATCCATCATCAGCGAGGTCAAAAGCTCAGTGCCCCAAGGCACTGTCCTGGCAACTCTGCTGTTTCTCATCCTCATAGCAGACATAGATAAAAACACCCAGCACACTTTTGTATCCTCATTTGCAGATGACACTAAAATAAGCATGAAAGTCACTACGGTAGAGGACACTGAAAAATTACAGGAGGACATAAGCAGGGTCTTCCAATGGGCAGTGGAGAACAACATGACGTCTCAATGGTGATAAGTTTCAGCTGCTTAGGTATGGAAAAATGAAGAACTCAAAAGGAACACTATATACAAAACGCAAGAGGGTCACCACATAGAACGAAAGGAACACGTAAAGGACTTGGGAATAATTATGTCTGCTGATCTGTCGTTTAAAGACCATAACAAGACAAAGATCACAACAGCCAGGAAGATGACGGGGTGGGTATTGAGAACTTTCAAAACAAGGGAAATAATGCCGATGGTGACACTATTCAAATCGCTAGTGCTCCCCACTTAGAATACTGCTCAGTGCTGATGGCCCCGTTCAGGGCAGGAGAAATAGCAGAGCTGGAACAAATCCAGAGATCGCTTACGGCTCACATTGAGCCATTGAAACATCTAAATTATTGGGAACGCCTTCAAGTCTTGAACATGTACTCATTGAGCGGAGGAGAGAGAGATACATGATAATATATACATGGAAAGTACTTGAGGGCCTGGTCCCAAATCTGCACACTGCCATAACAACATACTGGAGTGAGAGATATGGGAGAAAGTGTAAAATAAACCCAGTTAGGAGCAGGGGTGCGGTGGGGACAATACGGGAGCACTGTATTAACATCCGGGGTCCGAGACTATTCAACATCTTACCAGAAGATATCCGAAACACGGCTGGAACCAGTGTAGAAGCCTTCAAGAGGAAACTGACAAATATCTTCACCAGGTGCCAGATCAACCAGGCTGTGATGGATATGTGGGGCAGCGGGCCTCCAGCAGCAACAGCCTGGTTGACTAGGCAAGCACCAGACGAGCCTGGCCCATGGCCGGGCTCAGAGAGTAGATACTCTCGAAACTCTTCAAAGGTATATCAAAGGTATATCCCCATGGAGATAAGAGGAAATAAGAACAAGAACTAGTAAGAAAATAGAAGAAAACCCAGAGGGTGTTGATATATGTGATGAATGTGTAGTGTGACCTAAGTGTAAGTAGAAGTAACAAGACATACCTGAAATCTTGCAGCTTATGAGACAGAAAAAAGACACCAGCAATCCTACCATCATGTAAAATACAGGCTTTCTTACCTCACTTGGCAGGACGGTTTCCTCTGGGCGAGGTGTCACCAACCTACTACCTATCATACAGTATATACTATATATATATATTCTAGGTAGTAGGTTGGTAGACAGCAACCGCCCAGGGAGGTACTACCATCCTGCCAAGTGAGTGTAAAACAAAAGCCTGTATCTGTTTTACATGATTGTTGGTGTCTTCTTTCTGTCTCATAATCATGCAAGATTTCAGGTATGTCTTGTTACTTCTACTTACACTTAGGTCACACTACACATTCATGTACAAGCATATACACTTCCCTCTGGGTTTTCTTCTATTTCCTTACTAGTTCTTGTTCTTATTTCTCTTATCTCCATGGAAGTGGAACAGAATTCTTCCTCCGTAAGCCACGCGTGTCGCAAGAGTCGACTAAAATACGAGCAAGGGGCAATAACCCTCTCCTGTATATATTACTAAAGTTAAAAAGAGAAACTTTTGTTTTTCTCTTTGGGCCACCCCGCCTTGGTGGGAAACGGCCGCCTTGTTGAAAGAAGAAAAGATATATAGTATATATATATACAGTGGACCCCCGGTTTACGTTATTAATTCGTTCCAGAATGCTGTTCAAGTACCGTTACCAAACGAATTTGTTCCCATAAGGAATAATGTAAATTAGATTAGTCCTTTTAGACCCCCAAAAATACACTTTCAAAAGCACTTACAAAAATACACTTACATAATTGTTCGAGTTTGGAGCCTAACGTAAACCGGGGGTCCACTATACAGTGGTACCCCGAGTTTCGGCCATAATTCATTCCAGAAGGCTGTTTGAGTGCCGTTAACAAACAAATTTGTTCCCATAAGGACAAATGTAAATTAGATTAGTCCATTTCAGACCCCCAAACATATAAACTTACAAAACCACTTACAA
>WNWK01021654.1:0-22500 GCA_009830355.1 Cherax destructor
TTCTACGACAGGGTGACAGCAGTAAGACAAGAGAGAGAGGGTGGGTAGATTGCATATTCTTGGACTGTAAGAAGGCGTTTGTCACAGTTCCACAAAAGAGATTGGTGCAGAAGCTGGAGGACCAGGCAGGGGTAAGAGGGAAGGCACTACAATGGATCAGGGAATACCTGTCAGGAAGACAGCAGCGAGTCATGGTACGTGGCGAGGTGTCAGAGTGGGCGCCGGTGACGAGTGGGGTTCCACAGGGGTCAGTCCTAGGACAGGTGCTGTTTCTGGTATTTGTGAACGACATGGCAGAAGGAATATACTCTGAAGTGTCCCTGTTTGCAAATGATTTGAAGTTGATGAGAAGAATTTAATCGGACGAGGATCAGGCAGAACTACAAAGGGATCTGGACAGGCTGCAAGCCTGGTCCAGCAATTGGCTCCTGGAGTTCAACCCCACCAAGTGCATAGTCATGAAGATTGGGGAAGGGCAAAGAAGGCCGCAGACGGAGTACAGTCTAGGGGGCCAGAGACTACAAACCTCAATCAAGGAAAAAGATCTTGGGGTGAGTATAACACCAGGCACATCTCCTGAGGCGCACATCAACCAAATAACTGCTGCAGCATACGGGCGCCTAGCAAACCTAAGAACAGCATTCCGATATCTTAATAAAGAATCGTTCAGGACCCTGTACACTGTGTTCGTTAGGCCCATACTGGAGTATGCAGCACCAGTTTGGAACCCACACCTAGCCAAGCACGTAAAGAAGCTAGAGAAAGTGCAAAGGTTTGCAACAAGACTAGTCCCGGAGCTAAGGGGTATGTCCTACGAGGAGAGGTTAATGGAAATCGACTTGACGACACTGGAGGACAGGAGAGATAGGGGGGACATGATAACGACATATAAGATACTGAGAGGAATTGACAAGGTGGACAAAGACAGAATGTTCCAGAGATGGAACACAGCAACAAGGGGACACAGTTGGAAGTTGAAGACTCAGATGAATCACAGAGATGTTAGGAAGTATTTCTTCAGTCACAGAGTGGTCGGGAAGTGGAATAGTTTGGGAAGCGATGTAGTGGAGGCAGGTTCCATACATAGCTTTAAGAAGAGGTATGATAAAGCTCATGGCGCAGGGAGAGTGACCCAGTAGCGGCCAGTGAAGAGGCGGGGCCAGGAGCTGTAACTCGACCCCTGCAACCACAACTAGGTGAGTGCAACTAGGTGAGTACACACACACACACACACACACACACACACACACTGGCACTGCTGGAAGGCTCTTAGTAGTGCTCGTCAATATTTGAAATCCATGTTGCTGCTTGGCCAGTTTCCAGCCGACCGGTGCAGCATTCCCTGAGCAAATATGCCGTCCAAACTGTGTTATTGTAAAGGAATCTGATACGAGGTGGCGTTTACCCGAGTGTAATTGTTTTATTGTTTATCCTTGGACTTCGGTGAAGGTCCGAGTCACCTTACCAGAGTCGCCTTACTAGAGGTGAATATACGAGTCACCTCAGTAGACGTGAATTTACGAGTCATCTTACTAGAGGCGATTGTACGAGTAATTTTTTTGGAAATGAATTAATGAGACACTTTAATGAAGTTGAATATGTGAGTTACATTATTTTAGATAAAGGATTCACATGTGTGAAAATGGAAGAGGACTTTATTGGAGGTGAGTCACGTTACTAGAAGTGGATGAGTCAGTCTACTGAAAGTACTGTACATTAAAATACATGGGTAAGACGTAATAGAGAATCTTGAAGTCCACATCGAAGTTATCTGCTATTTTTTTTTTTGACTGATAACTGTAGTTTATTATTTAAGAAAGGATAGCAGAGCTGGCTTTCTCCCTGCCCTCCACTTCCTCCGTCAACCGACTTGATAACCTGGAAAAATTATACCATAACATATATTGGCAAAATGACGTGTTATTTAATGTAAAGATAGAAACGGATATCACGTATGGGCTACAACTATCTGTTAGTTATGTATTCAGTAACTATTCGTGTTACTCCACTGTGCATCACTACTAGACTATCGCGACCATCTATCTCTACCACTACTACTGTTGTTAATGTGGCAGGCTGTTTTTATCAAATGATCGTCCTGATGTAGATTTTGTGAACATACATCAGTAATCCGTCGATTTCAGTTTCCCCCAGCGTAATATCTTGATGTAACCAATACTTGCAAAGTTTTTGTCCACTTGGTTTCTAAATGGCTTTTTGGCTTTTTATTACAGTTTTTAACTGGTAGCTCGTTTCACTTAGCTATAATTCTGTTTGCAAATATGCTTGATACATGTGTGTATTGCATCTTTTGCCCCGAAGGTTCATTGTTTCGAGTTATGGACTCATTTTGCACTTCAGATAATTTTTAGTATTTCAGTACATCAAAACAGTTAATTTTCAAGGTTTGAATGAGATCTCGTCATGAGAAGTACTGCAGATACGATGTGCTGTGAGAAGTACTGTAGATACAGTGTGCTGTGAGAAGAACTGTAGATACAGTGTGCTCTGAGAAGGACTGTAGATACAGTGTGCTCTGAGAAGAACTGTAGATACAGTGTGCTGTGAGAAGGACTGTAGATACAGTGTGCTGTGAGAAGGACTGTAGATACAGTGTGCTGTGAGAAGGACTGTAGATACAGTGTGCTGTGAGAAGGACTGTAGATACAGTGTGCTGTGAGAAGGACTGTAGATACAGTGTGCTGTGAGAAGAACTGTAGATACAGTGTGCTGTGAGAAGGACTGTAGATACAGTGTGCTGTAGAAGGACTGTAGATACAGTGTGCTGTGAGAAGGACTGTAGATACAGTGTGCTGTGAGAAGGACTGTAGATACAGTGTGCTGTGAGAAGGACTGTAGATACAGTGTGCTGTGAGAAGGACTGTAGATACAGTGTGCTGTGAGAAGGACTGTAGATACAGTGTGCTGTGAGAAGGACTGTAGATACAGTGTGCTGTGAGAAGGACTGTAGATACAGTGTGCTGTGAGAAGGACTGTAGATACAGTGTGCTGTGAGAAGGACTGTAGATACAGTGTGCTGTAGAAGGACTGTAGATACAGTGTGCTGTGAGAAGGACTGTAGATACAGTGTGCTGTGAGAAGGACTGTAGATACAGTGTGCTGTGAGAAGTACTGTAGATACAGTGTGCTGTGAGAAGGACTGTAGATACAGTGTGCTGTGAGAAGGACTGTAGATACAGTGTGCTGTGAGAAGAACTGTAGATACAGTGTGCTGTGAGAAGGACTGTAGATACAGTGTGCTGTGAGAAGGACTGTAGATACAGTGTGCTGTGAGAAGGACTGTAGATACAGTGTGCTGTGAGAAGGACTGTAGATACAGTGTGCTGTGAGAAGGACTGTAGATACAGTGTGCTGTGAGAAGGACTGTAGATACAGTGTGCTGTGAGAAGGACTGTAGATACAGTGTGCTGTGAGAAGGACTGTAGATACAGTGTGCTGTGAAAAGGACTGTAGATACAGTGTGCTGTGAGAAGGACAGTAGATACAGTGTGCTGTGAGAAGGACAGTAGATACAGTGTGCTGTGAGAAGGACTGTAGATACAGTGTGCTGTGAGAAGGACTGTAGATACAGTGTGCTGTGAGAAGGACTGTAGATACAGTGTGCTGTGAGAAGGACTGTAGATACAGTGTGCTGTGAGAAGGACTGTAGATACAGTGTGCTGTGAAAAGGACTGTAGATACAGTGTGCTCTGAGAAGGACTGTAGATACAGTGTGCTGTGAGAAGGACTGTAGATACAGTGTGCTTTATTATTTCTTAGTGCTGATACGAGCTTGGTGGCTCTGGTTAGTGTGCTTTCCAATACATTCTTGTATTTTCCAGAAAACATATTCAAGACGCAATCTTAAACTTGCTTTAAAGAGAGTCAGTATGGAAACTAGTGCTAGAAGTTTGTTGTTAACAGATAAGCAAATTAACCTCTCATTTATATGCATTGTAAAGAAAATTTCCAAAAAACCGATCTTTGAGAAGATTTTCTCTTTGCGTCTACCGACTCGAACACCTCTACCTTCAGTACCACTCTGTTTCCTGTTTGTTATCTAATCACTTATCAAGGCATGAAGTATGCGCCTATTCGAAATGTTTTTCTTTTGGTCATCAATCTTCGGTGGGATCCCTTGAAGAAAGTCTTGGAAATCAAATTATTCAACACATGATGATACATAACCATATCAGATTGTGTGTATATAATTGAAGTCGAGTTATTCAAATGTGCTTGGGTTTAATAAAATTTAGAATAATTGATTCTTAATATTATGAATTGATTGAAGCTGTATGCACTGGTGCTAAAGTAACACAACTAAAAAGTGTGATAGAATTTTAACGAGGAGTAAAGAGGATAAGGTTGAGTGTATCTGAAAGATTAAGAGCTATGGAGGGAGGATAGATAATAATTAATATTCAACTATGGAATGGAAAAAAAGGGGATTTACGCATTATTATTAAAGAATTATGTAAATTAAAATAGAGGAAACGAGTAGTGGGTTATATTATGTTTATGCACGTAGAGAGAGAGAGAGAGAGAGAGAGAGAGAGAGAGAGAGAGAGAGAGAGAGTGTGTAAGAGAGTGAGAGATTCTTGGAGGTGCTAAGCGAAAATTTTGCTGGACTTTAAAGTAGTGTTAAAATAGCGCATATATTTTTCGTGTATTTATTGAAATTGTGTGTAAGACATTAACTATTTGTGTGTTGTTTATTTATCTGAGTTACACTTGAGATTTATATCACAAATTATTACCTAGAGTGCTTCGTCTTCATATAGACTTAATTGTAGTCCTCCTATGATTCTAATGTGAATGGGCTTGTCTCGCTTATACCATCCAAAACCCCCCCTTTAAATGCCCTTGCATCACATGCAAAAATCCTATACCGTTTGACCTTAAGTTCAGAACCCTTCCTATAATTAGCAAGGATTTTTTTTAAGACTGATTTTATTTACATGCGTTTTTGGTGTCCGCTTTTATATCATTTTTGTCAGTTCTCAGTTTTTATGAATTGTGTATAATTTTTTTCCGCAATGTATTTGAAAAATTGTTGTTGACATACTATTGCTAAATCAATTATTTCAGATAACGGAGGTGAATTTTTCAATATTCTAAATAACTGTTATATTTTGTACCAAATTAAAAAGAAAACCTTAACAGATCATCATCCGGTTAGTAATGGATTAGCAGAACGTAAACAAAATGTGGTAGACATGTTTGTAATTAGTATAGATGCCAGTAGCCTCGAATGAGATGAACTTACACCAGAAGTTTTTTGTACTTTAAATTTCCAAATAAATTTTGAAGTAGGTGAAACTCCTCACTTTATTTACTAACTCTTTCTAATTTTATTGATGAAAATTTTGCAATGCCTAAGACATGTAATGCTCAGCTAAAATTTCGACGTGTTAAAGAAGCCTTATAAAAAATATACAGTTAAACACACAGAAATTAATTTCAAAATTTATGCTAACACTTCTTGCTATGAAAACTGCTATGTCAACATTTGATAAGCAATAATTCGTTACTAAACTGATAATCAGAGTTGCAAATAGAGTTTTAAATAATAATTTTGTAAAATAAAGCACATAATTCTAGCAGCATTTACAAGAATAGCAAACTTAAGAAATGTTGTCAGGAAGGTGAACTAGGTCATCTAGAGGATGCAGCTCCAATACGGAGTTCGCTCCTGATCAACATATCAACAAGTTGAAGGAGATCCACTAGTGTACTAGGTATTCAGAATAATTCGAAATGTGACATAACCATGAAATTTCACAGAAAATTTGACCAAGAATTTATTTTCAGAAAAAAGGTGTTGGCCATTCAAAATTCTCGAGATGACAGAAAAAAAACAAAATGGCAGCCATACAAGGAAAACGTTCTCATTTCATCTATTATTATTATAACACGAAATGTACAGTTTTATTTAATGAATAAAAATATTGCAATAAAAAAAATACGAGTTTATGGATTTTTATTATAAAAATATCATGAACTGACACCGATTAACTTGACATATTCATTACGTCACAAGTACTGGTATTCAAATTATCCATGTAAAAACTTAATTTTATGTTCTACTATGTATATGTTCTAGGCATGCAATATAAGCACATGTTAAAAGATAGTCATACTAAGGTATGGATTACTAGAATCTACATGACAGGGACAGCTTTAAACTGACGTGCATGGCAAATCTGATTTTGCAACAGGTGCACGTTTCACTGCATGGCCGCTTACATGCATGTTTGTAACATTCTTTGCATTCTTCAGATACTGTATTCAGGTTTGTCCAATGCACGTTATGTATTTCCTCATCACTTTTCTGCAACAACTTCCTGGTGAGAGTATCATTATCTTTTGACCAAGAGATTGGCCCTTAATATTAACCTTTCTAGTTAGCTGCTCTATAATGCATGCTGCAGGAGAGCTGCTCTGTAGGCGGAAAGCCATTATAGTGATTATTCTATATAATCAATGCTTTTCTTGCCTCAACATTTGTCAAAACATGATGACCTGTCATACAGTAGCATAACAATTCATATACAGATGCTGGGCATTTGTTCAGCTTGGTGGACTCTTATTTGAAGGCTAAAACAAAGTATCACATCACTGAATAAGTGAAAGACAACACAATAAGTGTCAGGGGCCCAAGACTGATCAATTGCCTCCCAGCGTACTTAAGGGGGATTACCAATAGACCCCTGGCTGTCTTCAAGCAGGCACTGGACAGGCACCTAAAGTCAGTGCCTGACAAGCCGGGCTGTGGTTCGTACGTCGGCCTGCGTGCGACCAGCAGTAGCAGCCTGGTGGATCAAGCCCTGATTCACCATGAGGCCTGATCCCAGACCGGGCCGCGGGGGCGTTCACCCCCGGAACTCTCTCCAGGTAAACTCCAGGTCGCAACCCTAACCGTTAAAAGAGCTTTAACGTTCACCACAGTCACTACCATAACCACGGTTATAATGTTACCTACAACATTTACCTCAGCCACCATTGGTACAGTCTTCCCCATCACAATCAGTATCACCACCACAGCTTCAGTCTTTATTACCATGACCATTACCACCACCACTACTACAATGATCATCACAACCACTACTAGCACCACAGCATTAATCTTCATCACTGCTACAATGATCATCACAACCACTACTACCACCACATCATTAATCTTCATCACTGCTACAATGATCATCACAACCACTACTACCACCACAGCATTAATCTTCAATATCACTGCTACAATGATCATCACAACCACTACTACCACCACAGCATCAATCTTCACCATCACTGCTACAATGATCACAACCACTACTACCACCACAGCATCAATCTTCACCATCGCTGCTACAATCTTCACCACCACTGATACAGTCTTCACCACAAGCAATATCACCACATTTATAAGTTTCACCACCATAAGCACTATCACCACTACATCTACGATCATCACAACAATAATCACCACCACTACAGCCACTACCAACACAGCAACACTATCCCCGCCACAGCTACTATCTTCACTAGCACACTAAGGCCACAGATACAATCTTCACAATGCCACCACCACAGCAACAATCTTCACTAATCACAACCACCAAAAATACAACCTTCACCACAATCTTCATCACAATCACTATCATCACAGATTCAATCTTCAACATCTTAATTAATACCGCGACCACAGCTACAATCTTTACCACAGTCACTACCATCACAGCTGCAATCTTCGCGACAATCAATACCACCACTACGACTACAATTTTCGTCGCCACAATCACTACTACCACCATAACTACAGTCTGAACCAACACAATATCTATCATATTGCAAATGACATACAACACAGATAAGTTGATAAGTAAGATACGTGTGCAACACTTGATATCTTTATTGATGGTACGTTACGATTCTTGTTATGTTCCACCTACGCAGACAGACTGATTAACTCAGATTTTCTCTCCACTTCGTCAAATGTCTTCAGGATTACAATTTCTCTTAAAATGACTGATGAAGCAAGCAGGCTTCATCAGTCATCAAAAATGTCGGTAATAAAGATACTAAGGGTTGCATCTTATTCGTCAATAATCTCTACTGCCACAACAGCTGCAATCTTCCCCGCCACCAGCTCAATAACTATCGCCACTACACTCAACAAAGAGATTCAAAAGGTAACTCTGAGAAGTAATCCAATCACAGACCTGTTATGATATCTTATTTAATGAAATTATTTGAGATTCGTTTGTTGGATGTTTTAACGGAAATCCTGCATTTTGATTTTAGACAATTTGGGTTCATTGAGGGATTATTTGCTATTGACGCATGCTTGGTGTTGAAAGAAACTGCTCGGCCTTACATGAAGAAATGTGGAAGGGTATTTTCTCCTTTCATGGACCTGTCTAAAGTATTTGATAAGTATTGTATGCCACTTTATTCTAGGGGATATGCTTAGTGATAGAGGAATCCCATCAGATATTGAATATCTTATTATGTATCATCTAAGAAACAAGGAGGCAGGACTTGTGTGGGGAGGAAAACTATGTAATTGTCATTACATCATTGACAAGGTGTAAGTCAAGGTGGCATCCTGTCACCATTGTTTTTAAAATTATATTTTGATGCTCAATAATAACTCAAATTGTTAAATTAGACACATATGCAACACTTGGGTATCTTTATTGAGGAATTGTTAAATTAGACACATATGCAACACCCAAGTGTTGCATATGTGTATAATTTAACAACTTGTCGGTTCTTTGAACCATTCATCTACAATAACTCAAATGTAGAGAAAACTCAGAATATTATTTGATCTGTATATTTCGACCCCCTTCTGGGATCTTTATTTGGTCCTCTTGATGTGATTAAAGAAATTGGGATGAAATATCATTGCATATGCAGAGGATATTGTTCCTTTGGCCGATTCAAATGATTGAAATAAAAATAATTGTGTTGATAAAAAAACTGCATAATTTTTATTTACAAATTAAGACATGTAAAACAAAAAGTCTGGTATTTAGTGAAAATAGTTTAAGATCTAATAATCAGGATAATAATAATATTTGGCTGATATTATTGAAACATTTCAAATATTTAGGTCATTACATACAAAGTGATTTGTTAGGCACTAAGAAAGTTGATACGAGAGTACATGTGTTTTGTGCAGAATTTAGTTCTGATTTTAAAATTTTTAGAAGGATTAATTTTGATTGACTTGCTTTTTTTAAATCATTCTGCATGACTGATTATAAATCGCAACTGAGGAATATTGATAAAGTTTTTAGAGTTTCACGGGTCGATATCAGAAACCCTAACAAGATCCTGGGATACGAGATCGACAGATTACTTCACTCTACTTCTCACATCTCTAAAAAAGTGAACCTAGCTAAAGCCCACCTCGGCCAACTATTCAGATTCAAAGACGCCGCCCCTCCCCACATCAAGAAGCATCTCTATAAGATGATCAGACCGCTGTTAGAATACCCCTGTGTACCCATATCACTAACAACTAAAACCAACATGCTGCGGCTTCAACGGGTCCAGAACAAAGCCCTCCGATTTATGACTGGAACCAGATTCAGAGATAGAATCATGATGGAAGACCTGCATATTCAACAAGACATCGCTGCAATTAATGTCAGAATAGACAAACTAAAGAAGAGACAGCTATATGGCATGCAAGAACTCTATGTACCTGATAGAGAAAAAAACCCTCAACCAGTAAACACTACCGACTATGTCATCAACACACCTCCCCCACCGAACCCAAAGAATGACCCTGCAACAAAGAGTTAGACGTTTCATTCACAAGGACAACTACCCACGACCAAGAATCCTGTGTGACCTCCCCGCTGAACCAGAAGAGTGGATACCACCAGACCCAGTCTACGTCCAACAACGTAGATAAATACTCCCCATTTATGGGTGACCTACCTTTATCAAACTACCTCTTACAACTAACCTTGTAACACTGAAGAAACTGCTTGACCAGCTCCGGGCTAGCCACCAACAACATCGGAAGCCCAGCAACTACCATCTGTTGCAGCAGCCTTGCCTCCGACCTAAAAAAAAAAAAAAAAAAAAAAATACAACTCGTATGCATTCTTCCAATTCAGTAGCATGCTGTGA
This sequence comes from Cherax destructor, assembly GCA_009830355.1. Classification (NCBI taxonomy): domain Eukaryota; kingdom Metazoa; phylum Arthropoda; class Malacostraca; order Decapoda; family Parastacidae; genus Cherax; species Cherax destructor. The sequence goes on from WNWK01021654.1 coordinate 10,141, forward strand.
TACAGCTGTATATCTGTGTGCAACTGATGGGCAGTAGGCATACCCACCTCATAAAAGTAACTCATGTATAACTCTACATACACACACTTATTATATTGCGCCAAAGTGGTTAGGCCACTTACCTTTATAACACCCCCTCCCCCCCCATCCCAACCACTTCCCATGTTTCCATCCTTACCCATCCTTCTTCCTTCCCCATCTTACCGACGCTCAGGTCAAATCAAGTTCAAGTTTTATTTTGAAGTATTTTAATATTTTTAAAGTTGCTTTTACAAATACTTTGAAAAAAATACTTGAGCTGCTCACTAAAAGAGGGATATCAGTTTTCATGCCCTTCTTAGCTTTTCATTAAAACAATTGAATATTTGTTTTTTAAAAATAATTTAGACATAAGGGCTGGAATATGTTGGCTACAAAGTCAAGCGCCGAAAAGAGGTATACCGACATAGTTATCAGTTACATGTACAATGAAAAAATTATGGAGGTTACCTACTCTTGGTTCTGGAATTAATGCTGTATATTTATGTAATAGATTTTTGTTTAGAGAATCTGTAGCCTTATCACAAGCTAAGTAATTTAAATCTTTTATCAATAAGAATTCTATGTATTTTTAATCTTATACATACGTAAAACGGGTACATCATGTATCATGTATTTCTCAACTCTTCATTGACACATACTGTATATTGTTTATTTTATAATTTATTTTTTGAAAATTATTTTTACAAGTAATGAAATCTTAAATAATATAGCTTAAAAATCATGTTACTAACTGGCCCAACCTCATATTACCTAACCTAACCAAACTTAACCTCACTTACCCTAACCTAACCTAACCATACGTAATTTAGCCTATCCTATCCAAACCCAACCTAATTTAACCTAATCCACCCTCGCCTATCATAACCAGGATACAACACCTATCAGTCGACAGATGTCAAGAAAAGATACTTTTGATTTATGCATCACTGGGGTGAGATTATAGAAGGCGGTTACGAAGAAATTCTTTCTCAGTCTGTACCTTTTCTTCAATATTTCAACATAAGATTTATAAAAAAGGAAATAAAAAAGTGTACGTGAAACGTTCTAAATATTGACGTTGGCTTCCTCGTAAGAATATATGCATGGTAAAATGAGAATAAGTAGCAGCTGCACACAATAGCATTTTTATTTTTTTATGTGAGCAACTGATATTAAATGCAACACGCAAGGTTATAGTGGAATATTAAGGCTGAAAGTGCTTGTTGTGGTGAGGTTAGCCGCTAAATCGTATTCTATGTAAATGAGTTGATACTCATGTGGCGCAGTGGTAAATTATGCAAATTAGCAAAAAAGCGCTGTTGCATACGTGTTCTCGCGGGAATAGAGGTACGTGTAAACACACACACACACACGAGAGAGAGAGAGAGAGAGAAAGAGAGAGAGAGAGCTATGCCTAGACCCCTGCAACCACAATTAGGTGAATATATCCACACACACCAGACTGAAGGTCTGCCACTAGTTGGCTGCAATTCAGCAAGATTTCAGAGAACAACAAATAGAAAATGGAGCAGAGAAGACAGACTGAACAATGCCAGAAACACTCCTCACTGACCTTCATTTATAAATGAAGAAAGTCTTGAGTCATTTTTCAAGGAGACTGAAGAGCAAGCTTTAAGTAAATGCTTGGATAACAAAGGCAATACTGGGCTACTTGGCACTCTCGGTTGATGGCAAAGGCAATACTGGGCTACTTGGCACTCTCGGTTGATGGGAAAGGTACAGTTGCGTACTGTTTCGTTATCCAAGGTACAGTTGCGTACTGTTTCGTTATCCAAGGTACAGTTGCGTACTGTTTCGTTATCCAAGGTACAGTTGCGTACTGTTTCGTTATCCAAGGTACAGTTGCGTACTGTTTCGTTATCCAAGGTACAGTTGCGTACTGTTTCGTTATCAAGGTACAGTTGCGTACTGTTTCGTTATCAAGGTACAGTTGCGTACTGTTTCGTTATCCAAGGTACAGTTGCGTACTGTTTCGTTATCCAATGTACAGTTGCGTACTGTTTCGTTATCCAAGGTACAGTTGCGTACTGTTTCGTTATCAAGGTACAGTTGTGTACTGTTTCGTTACCCAAGGTACAGTTGCGTACTGTTTCGTTATCCAAGGTACAGTTGCGTACTGTTTCGTTATCCAAGGTACAGTTGCGTACTGTTTCGTTATCCAAGGTACAGTTGCGTACTGTTTCGTTATTAAAGGTACAGTTGCGTACTGTTTCATTATCAAAGGAAAAGTTGCGTACTGTTTCTTTATCAATGGATCAATGTGATTTTAGAAAATTTTGTGTATATCCTAAACAAATTTATCGAGATATCCCTAGCAGAAAGTGGGTTGCTCTGATCAGGAGGTGTAAAGCTAAAGATGTGCTTAACAGCTTTCAAGGATTTTTTTTTTTTTTGAGGATGTTTTGAAGTATATTCCTAAAGATGTATAGCATTACTGGTGTTGTACAAAGTGAATGGATCGCTATAGAACACTCCTGTTATGTCTCATCAAAGTGACAATCAAGGAAAAAAAGCAAAGAAGCTTTGATAGTCAGCATCAAGGTCTATCAATGTGGTTCGTTTAAATCTACTTCCTTTAAGATAAAAGTTTCTTCTTTAGAAAGGTCATATTTAAAACCAGTTTTACCAAATAGAGAGAGACAGAGTTCATGGTCTATTTAAAAAGCAATATAAAGGACAGACCGTAATTGATCTTAAACATTCTGGTTGTTCTGCAGCCACTGACACCGATTTAGATGATTTAGTGATTTTTAACCATAATTCAACGGAAAGTACTAAGTGTTGATGATAATTTCAGTAAACAGAAACGTTCTTACAAGATCTTATGGAGGTCACATCAAAGAATCTTTATATAGAATCTATTTATAGAGCAGTACTACATAGGTGATATGACTGTACTACATAGGTAGATATGACTGTACTACATAGGTAGATATGACTGTACTACATAGGTAGATATGACTGTACTACATAGGTGATTTGACTGTACTACATAGGTGATATGACTGATTCCTACGAAGGGGAATCGGTAACTCGTCAGCAACGATGTTATGAGTTCTTTTTAGGTATGTAAAGAACCCTTAGTCATTTCAAACTCTACTGATGAGCAGTTTCTTGTAGAATTAAACCATTCACATCCTGGGTTTTCCTCTATGTAGCATAATATGAGCTGTGGATAAGATATCTGACTGTTTTAACTCCTTCACCCTTTCTTGAGAATGAAAACTTATGTTTTCGGATGCTGCTTAGTGACGAGGTTTGACCAGATCATTATAACCCTCGCATACCTGGTTAAGTCACACCTACACAGTGGGAAATTGTAACAATATATAATAAGCAGGATTTGTTAAGGGAGCAAACTAGTGATGTTACTGAGGCAAATTTTACTTATCTAGATAACTGTTTTAATGATAATTACGGTGCATTAATGTAAAAAATTACAATTATGCCTAGTAAATCTGATTTAGCTGTCTCTTAAGTGTCACAGGATCGTACTACCACAAACTTTCAGAAAACAAGAATTGCAGTTCGCAGTTTTATTCTAATAACACTTCAACTGCCCTGGAGTGAAGAAATTGTTGGTGAAATATTGAACGTTACGATACTTGTCAGGGAGTAGGAAAGCCTAACCAGATTAACAAACTTACTCCATTGTTCCCACTTCTGCTTTTGGGAAACTTTTCACCAAATTGAAATAATTGACTGTGTCAGTCCTGTTCAACAGACAACAATTAAAGTAGAAATTCAGTTCCAGCTTAATTGTCATCTCATTGTATCTGATAACAATCCTTGGGCTTCACCATGTATGTTTCTGCCTGATAGTAATTTTGAGATATTATCTTTACTTCTCATTCAATGAAAATTTGTCAAAGCAAGATTGCAGTATGTAGGTAGGATATGTCTTGGGTGCTAAATCGTGTACTCTCGAGTACTTTGTTAATTTTTATAGTGGTGATATTTGTAATATTCTGCAGAATAAATGGAGGACCTTTGATAGAAAAGTCCAGAGAACAAAAATTCTTTAATTCTTTAATTATTAATTATTAATTATTTAAACTGTTTCACATTGCCTTGCTTGATCTGTGTGATTTAAGGGAGAATTAATGTGATGCAGTCAATGCATCAGGGAAGAAACGAGAAGTGTCAGTCTTTTCAGGTTGAGTGATGGTTATCTGCCGTAATGTGATGTTACTATTAGCCGTTGCAAGTGAATAGGATATTTGAATGCAAAAACGTGAGCCACTCAGCGGTTAATAAGAAACTGAATACGATTTCCACTCTCGTGAATGATAAATAATAGATGTGTTGCATTACTAGTACCCTCTCAGACACCTTGATACAGACCCCAGAGATGGACTGGTGGGATTAACCTTATGTAAATAGGCCATTAGGGTTATTTTGAAATTTTTGTAACATTGATGTAAGTTTTACATCGAACTTTATATCTGAAGCTGAGATATGATCAATTCAAGGATATATAATTATAAGTAATATGTATGAGATATTTATAAGTATTACAGATATTACAATATATATTATTCTGTTTGCTGACAGGATCTGGACAGGTACATTTCCTGTTAACTTGTGTATACTCTTTTTTTGAGTGTGTTTTGCTTGGCACGTTTATTCATGACGTAGCCTTGCATTATCATACACCATTTATTACCATCAATCATAGTTTTCGCTCTGTAGTGACGTTTTACTACATGCTTCTGTGCTAGTTTTCTCATGCTTGGATAGGCATCAAGTTGCTATCCAAGAGAGAGAGAGAGAGAGAGAGAGAGAGAGAGAGAGAGAGGAAGAGTGAGTGAGGCTGACGTCCCTCTGATGAAGAGGCAAGAACAGACTTTGAAACTGTTCAGTCGCTTATCTCCTCCTAGTTAAGTACAGTGTACTTCTATATAGATGTCTGTGTGTACGGATGTTTAGATAGTTCTATAATTCTGTTTTTTGCTGTTGTGAGTGTTGTGAGTTCGGAGAACGCTGTAACAATGAGAGTTGTGAGTGTTGAGTGTTCGGAGAACGCTGTAACAATGAGAGTTGTGAGTGTTGTGAGTTCGGAGAACGCTGTATCAATGAGAGTTGTGAGTGTTGTGAGTTCGGAGAACGCTGTAACAATGAGAGTTGTGAGTGTTGAGTGTTCGGAGAACGCTGTAACAATGAGAGTTGTGAGTGTTGAGTGTTCGGAGAACGCTGTAACAATGAGAGTTGTGAGTGTTGTGTGTTCGGAGAACGCTGTAACAATGAGAGTTGTGAGTGTTTTGAGTTCGGAGAACGCTGTAACAATGAGAGTTGTGAGTGTTGAGTGTTCGGAGAACGCTGTAACTATGAGAGTTGTGAGTGCTGTGAGTTCGGAGAACGCTGTAACAATGAGAGTTGTGAGTGTTGTGTGTTCGGAGAACGCTGTAACAATGAGAGTTGTGAGTGTTGTGTGTTCGCAGAACTCTGTAACAATGAGAGTTGTGATTGTTTTTAGAAAGTGTCTTTGTATGTGTCATTTAGGGATTTCTTGAAATACCATTATTTGTCCTCTTCGAATCTTAGATAGGCATTCATTATAGTCTTGGATTCTGCTGGTTTCTCCGTCGTAGTTGAGCGATGAATGAAGGGAATATCATTTACAAGAATACATATTCTTCCACAGTAACAAACTATTTACCCTATACAACATTGCATGTATCATGTATGTTTTGACTGCCACCCTCCTGAAAATATGTACATAATTATGCTTATGTGTTCTTTTTAGAATTTTATTCGTAATTTCTGCATGTTTCAACACAACGAGGGGAAATTATTTTTCTCATTTCCAAATGCAAACATTTATTTATATAAAGTATTTTCTGATCATTAGATGTGTCCTAATAAATTAATTATATTACACATTTATATATTACATTTAAATATTATATATGATAGTATTATATATTATAGCACTTATCATTTACATCCCTACTTCTCTTTGGCATTTTAACTGATAATTACACTCCACTAGCATCAACCTAAAAGGAAGTATGGGAACTTGTAGCAAACACACACACACACACACACACACACACACACACACACACACACACACAGCTACTGATTATGGATGACTTCAACCACAATAAAATCGACTGGGAGAACCTGGAGCCACATGGGGGTCCAGAAACATGGAGGGCTAAAATGATGGAGGTGGTACTGGAAAACCTTCTGTACCAACATGTAAGGGACACTACCAGAGAGAGAGAGGAGAGGATGAACCAGCGAGACTGGACTTAATATTCACCTTGAGTAGTGTAGATATTGAGGACATCACATATGAAAGACCCCTCGGGGCCAGTGATCACATGGTTATGAGCTTCGAATACATATTAGAGTTGCAAGTGGAGAGGGAAGCAGGAATGACAGGATGAATGAAGCCAAACTACAAGAAAGGGGACTACGTAGGCATGAAGAATTTCATTCACGGGGTTCAGTGGGACAGAGACCTGGGAGGGAAGTCAGTAAATGAGATGAAATATGAGACAACAATATGCAAGGAAGCTGAGGCAAAGGACCCAGGAGAATAAGGAGAGCAGTCGTAGAGCCAGAAATGAATCTGCACAGGTAACAAAGGAGGCACAACGACAATACGAAAATGACATAGCAGCGAAAGCCATATCTGACCCGAAGCTGTTGTACAGCCACATCAGGAGGAAAACAACAGTCAAGGACCAGGTAATCAGGCTGAGGAAGGAAGGATGGAAGATCACAAGAAACGACCGCGAAGTATGTGAGGAACTCAACATGAGATTCAAAGAAGTGTTCACGGAGGAAACAGAAGGGACTCCAGAAAGACGGAGAGGGGGGTACACAATCAAGTGTTGGACACAATACATACAACCGAGGAAGAAGTGAAGAGGCTGCTAATCGAGCTAGATACCTCAAAGTCGATGGTGCTGGATAACATATCTTCATGGGTTCTGAGAGAGGGAGCAGAGGCGCTATGTGTACCATTAATAACAATCTTTAACACATCTATCGAAACAGGGCAACTACCTGAGGTATGGAAGACAGCAAATGTAGTCACAATTTTTAAAAAAGGAGACAGACACGAAGCATTAAGCTACAGACCAGTGTTACTGACATGTATAGTATGCAAGGTCATGGATAAGATTATCAGAAGAGTGGTGAAGCAACTAGAGAGGAATGAGCTTATCAACGACAGCCAGCATGGTTTCAGGGACGGGAAATCCTACTGGAGCTCTATGACAGGGTGACAGCAGTAAGACAAGAGAGGGGTTGGTAGATTGCATTTTCTTGGACTGTAAGAAGGCGTTTGACACAGTTTCACACAAGAGATTAGTACAAAACCTGGAGGACCAGGAAGGGATAACAGGGAAGGCACTACAATGGATCAGGGAATACCTGTCAGGAAGACAACAGTGAGACATGGTACGTGGCGAGGTGTCAGAGTGGGCACCTGTAACGAGCGGGGTTGCACAAGGGTCAGTCCTAGGACCGGTGCTGTTTCTGGTATTTGTGAACGACATGACGAAAGGAATTGACTCCGAAGTGTCCCTGTTTGCAGATGTGAAGTCAATGAGAAGAATTCAATCGGACGAGGACCAGGCAGAACTACAAAGAGATCTGGACAGACTGGGCCTGGTCAAGCAACTGGCTCCTGGAGTTCAACCATGCCAAGTGCAAAGTTATGAAGACTGGGCAATGACAAAGAACACCGCAGACGGAATACAGTCTAGGGGGCCAGAGAATACAAACCTCACTCAACGCAAAGGATCTTGGGGTGAGTATAACACCGGGCACAACTCCTGAGGCGCACATCAACCAAATAACTGCTGCAGCATACGGACGCCTAGCATTCCCAAGAACAGCATACCAACATCGTTGGTATGCTGTTCTTAGTTCAGGACTCTGTACACTGTGTACTTTTGGCCCATATTGGAGTATGCAGCACCAGTTTGGAACCCACACCTAGCCAAGCACGAATGGAAACTAGAGAAAGTGCAAAGGTTTGTAACAAGACTAGTCCCGGAGCTAAGGAGTATGTCCTACGAGGAGAGGTTAAAGGAAATCGACCTGACGACAATGGAAGACAGGACAGATAAGGTGGATATGATAATGACATATAAAATACTGAGAGGAATCGACAAGGTGGACAGAGACAGGATGTTCCAGAGATGGAACACAGCAACATGGGGTCACAGTTGGAAGTTGAAGACTCAGATGAATCACACTGATGTTAGGCAGTATTTCTTCAGTCACAGAGTTGTCAGGAAGTGGAATAGTCTGGAAAGTATTACAGTGGAGGCAGGATCTATACATAGCTTTAAGAAGAGTTATGATAAATGTCATGGAGCAGGAAGAGTGACCTAGTAGCGACCAGTGAAGAGGCGGGGTCAGGAGCTGTGACTCGACCCCTGCAACCACAACTAGGTGAGCACACACACACACACACAAACACACATATCTTCAAACACACCAATAAACCAATATAAGGTCGGCCATTTCCTCGCCAACAGCAAGATCAACATTAGCTCTCCTTCCTTCATCCTTATCTCACCTCCCTTTCTTGCCCAGCCAACAACCTCTTTCTCAGACCTCTCTCCCATGTAACAAGGCGAACACATCAACCCTTGATCTATCTCCCCTACTCCTGTCAAATAAGCAACAAGCAGAAAGACTTGATAACACTAAGTAAAAGGACACAAATGCAACTAATGTGGCATTTTATTGTGGCAACGTTTCGCTCTCCAGGAGGTTTTTCAAGCCGTTACAAGCGATACATGAACACAGAGGGTATATATACTCTCCAAGTGAGGTGTAATACTAGTGGTGGTAGAAGTAGAAGTGATATAAGTTGTAGTAGTAATACAATAAGGTAGAACAATCAATTTGCACATGAGTAAAAGGTGATAAAACAATTACATGGGTAGTATAAAAATAGGTTAGACAAATATTTCTGCTGGAGGTTGGAATAGAGAAGGCCTGTAGGAGTGTGTCCTTTTACTTAACAAAACAGCAAATATTCTGTTAGTGGGATGGATTGTGAAGGACCTGCCTAGTATGGGCCAACAGGCTTGCTGCAGTGTTCCTCCTTTCTTATGTTTCTTATGTTATCGCATTGTAAAGGGAAGCTCATTGAGTGTACACTAATGCAGATGGATTATTAAACAGGAGAAAATAGTTGAAAGAAAAAATAGTATAGATGACAAAGACATCATGGCTATCACAGAGACAATGCTAACTGAATGATATCACATGCCATAATCCCAGCAGGGTATCAAGTGATAACGAAAGGCAGAAAACAGGGAAGGCAGAAAAGTGGCCCTGCTTATCCGAAATAAGTGAAGTTTGGAAGAGATGGTGGGACAAATAGACATGAAACAAATTAAAAAAAAATGGGCACAATTATGACTGGGGACCCAAAGTTGTAGTTGCAGTAATATGCAACTGTCAGCTCGCAATACAACACCAGGACAGGAATATGAAGATAACTAAATAATAGTTGGCACCATAGCAGATGCAGCAAGGAGAATACTTAAGCAAAGAATAAAATAGACTGGGAGAACTGGGATCCACATGAAGAACCTGAAATATGGACTCGCAAACTTAATATAGATGGATAAAGAAACTTCATGTATAGGCATGCTATGGACACTACACACACGACAAAGAGGGAATGATGATCCAAAGAAATTAGTTCTAGTATTTACTGCAAGTATATTATACATAGTTGAAATAAAATATGAGAGCTGTCATGGCAGTAGCAACCATTCAGTACTGAACTTGAAAAATCTTGTGGAACCAGGCGTAGATAGAAGAATGGAAGGCGACGTACTAGAGAAGACAGACATAGAAGAGAAAAGGTAGAAGATATGAAAGAATTCCTGAATGCAGTGCAGTGGGAAGTAGAATGAGAAAGAAAGCTATGGAGATGATGGATTAACTAGCGGAAAGTGTTGGAATGTAGAAAAGAATTTCATACACAGTAAAATTGAAAGTGGTGAATACAATGATAGCTCATGGTTCAGCCGAAGACGTTCAGATATACAAAACATAGGAACGTTAAAAACAAAGAAGCGCGAACGACCAGTTAATTCGACTGACGAAGGAAAAAGGAGAGCTCTCGGGAAACTCATTTGTTCAACAAAGTGTCGGACCAATGAGTTCAAGAGTTGTTCTCAGTGGTAACAGTGCAATGTCAGAAACACTAGATGAAATGTAACACCAACAAGTACTGGTATCCATATACAAAACAGAAGAAGAGGTAAAAGCTGTTGATGGAGTTAGATACATAAAAAGCAATGGGACTTGACAAATTGCCGCCATCGATTCGGCAAGAGGAAGTAGAAGTATTGTTTGAGCTTCTAGCTAAGATCTACAACAGGTAATGGAGACTCGACAGATGTCAGGGATCTAGAAGAAAGCGAGTATAGTTCCTATATTTAAAAACGGAGACATACAGAAAATGTTGAATTTCAGAAACGTGATTTTATAAAAGATAACCTGCGCGGGTTTACAAATGGTAACCCTAGTCTTACCATCCTGTTAAACAATAATGAAAAAGTAATAGAAATGAGTCAAGAGGGATAGGGATGGGTGGAGTGGATTTTCTTAGATAGTAAGACAAGGCCTTTGATTATGAAACCCATAAGAGAATCCGGCTTAGCATGGCTTCCACTGGAGTGTGTGTATCGGTCTCACAAAGCCCCCTCACATTTATCACGCTTTATCCATATAATCCAAAGGTTTACGTAAACACCGTTAGCACCATTTGTAATAGGGGTTTGGGTTTGATGATTATGGTAGCAATGAGACAATGGAAAAATAAACACACAAGCAGTATAATGTGATCCTTTATTGACAACGTTTGCCCACGCAGTGCTTTATCGAGTCACAGACAGATCTGTCTGTGACTCGATAAAGCCCACTGCGTGGGCGAAACGTTGTCAATAAAGGATCACATTATACTGCTTATGTGTTTATTTTTCCATTGTGTCGGTATTTTATACCATTTATTTACAGCAATGAGACAAACTAATTAGTCCGTTATAGTGTAAGATTAAACCCATCCCTTCAGCACGTTTGTCTCCTATCCTAGTCTGATGTTGATTGATCGGCCTACGGAGATCAGAATCAGAACTGAGATAAGAGGGATAGGGAAGGGTAGAGTGAATTTTCTTAGTAAGAACAATTTTTTGATTACGAACCCCATAAGAGACTTGTGAAAAATTTAAGGTGAAGGTAGGAATAATAGGGAACGTATTCAGGCAGATCAAAGATATACATAAAGGAAGTAGCATAATTTTTGTATACGTAATATCAGAATGGACAAAAGTAAGAATCGAGGTTGAGCTGAGATCGGAATTAGGACCAGTACTCTTTCTGGATTTTGTGAATGACATTCTAGATGGAAATGAGCTACTTGTATCCTAGCTTACTGATGTAAATCTATTGAAAATTACAACAGGTGAGATGTAAGGAATAGTTACAATTGGATCTGGAAAAATTGCAATCCTGATCAGGTAATTGGTTGCTTGATTTCGCCCCCGGTAAATGCATGGTTACGAAGACTGGCGAAATGGCAAGAAGACAGGACACGGAGAATATCTTCGGGGAACAAAGCCGTCAGCCCTCACTGAAATAAAATGCTCTATGGGTTAATATAGTGCCTGGAATACCACCGGAGACTCGCATCAACTGAATAACATCTGCAGCCAGTATTGATCTGGCAAATTTAAGAGTGGCCTTCAGAAATTTTAACTAAGAGTCACTGTGGGCCTTTTATGCAAGATATGTCAGGCACATACTGGAGTATACAGCACCAACATTGAATTCGCACCAGAAGAAAACATGTTTAGAAACTGAAGAAAGTTGAGTGGCATGTAATGAGGTTACGTAGTTCCAGATATTAAGCTCAACGACATAAGTGTACTTAAGAACCTTAGGAAACATGGAAAATTCTGAGGAGCTGATAGTGCATACTGTAATAGGCACTTTAAGAAAAGAGAACAAGTATTATGGTCCATAGCTGGAAGGATTGTAATGGAAAAATTATTAAAAAAAACAATAAAATAGTATGCCGCGCGAACAGAAAACGGGCACCCACTGAGCACTCATAAACCTGTCATATTCCAACGGTTTAAAAAATACGTGTTGCTTGATGTTGATGAGCATCTCTGGATCCACTGGATTTCGGCCATCTTCCGTTTCCATGGCTCGAACCTGCTCTCACATTCCTCAGGTACCGTATGATCCCTGTGGGTTTAACGCTTCTAATAATAATAATACCAGGTACGACCAGGTACGCAGGCCATACTACACCTGTGTTGA